>JAYMFT010038352.1:0-30305 GCA_038088735.1 Panulirus argus | reverse complement strand
GAGAGAGAGAGAGAGAGAGAGAGAGAGAGAGAGAGAGAGAGAGAGAGATAGAGAGAGAGACTAGCATCATTGATCGTTGTATGATGTACTGGGATTTGAGTGGAATCTGTTTCCCTGCGAGGGGAGGTTATGTCTGTCGTATGAGCGATATCAAGTGATATCCTTTGTATGATATCATACCTTATGATATCAAGTGATATCCATTGCATGATATCATACCTCATGATATCAAGTGATATCCATGGCATGATATCATACCTCATGATATCAAGTGATATCCATTGCATGATATCATACCTCATGATATCAAGTGATATCCATTGTTTGATATCATACCTCATGATATCAAGTGATATATATTATGTCACATCTCAAGGTATCATGTAATATCTGCTTTGTCATTGATATCATACTTTATATCATGTGATATCTATTGTATGAATGAAATCTCAGTAATCATATCATGTGCTATATATTGTATGGCTGATATCATTCCTCATAACATCACATATTATCAATATGATATCATACCTCTTGATATTATTCATATACCTGTCTCACGAATTATATCATACTCATGATATCATGTGATATGCTTTATGAATGTCTTACCTAATAATATACCTTGATATCTGCTGTATGAATCATATTACATGCTATAACATCTGTTATATAGCCGATAACATGCTGCAAGCTATCACTTGATATCTATCGTACAAATGATATCTTTCTACTCGTTATCCCTTAGGGTGTCCAACAGATGTATAGAAAGATGCTGAAAACTTTATACGAGTTTATATTCAAGAACAACATAACAAGTCTATACTCATTTCATTTTTCTTTCTCATTTCAGTTCTGACTTAACGTTTCTCGCTGCATGTGACGTAGACAGTGTCTTTCAGCCTAGGTATCCAGCAGTGTAATACTGAACCTCATCAGTTCTGAACCCTGTAGTTTGGGAAGCAGCGCCTTCGGCCATGGCTACACTGAACAGCCAAAGCTGTTCTTCGACTGTGTGGCGTCTCTGACTACTTCAACTCGTTCCGGCATTTCCTTAACAGTGCAACTTGTAGCTAAATCACTGCTGGCCCAGTCACTGTTTTTTTTACATACTCTGCCCCCTCTATTGCCCCACCGTCTACAGAATGGGCAAAAATGAGTATCAAACTCGCCTTTCTCATAACAAAAATGAATCCAACATATACCCCTTCAAATAATCACACCTTTAAAAGAGAAAAGAGACTTGCTCTTTTAACTCCCGTTTATGCCCTACTACATTTATCCCAGATATAATATATATCCATGAAACAAAGTTAGCTATATTACTCTACTAGCATAGCATTGGGACTCTTATCTATATGAGTGATGAGAAAAAAAGTTTAAACCTTGAGTAAAATTAATGTCCCCGTTTCGGGCCCGTTCCCGAGCTCCCTACCAGGAGCCCAACTATAAAAAAGGAGAGGGTTATAACCTTTATTATTCTCTGAAGCACCTCCGCAATAACTCAGTTAAGATGGATGCAGGAATGTTTTTTTCTTAGCCCCTTTCTCGAGAAAACTGCGTTTGTTTCGTCACCTCGTGCAAGACGATGCGAGGGCCTGATAATACAGCCCTTGAACACTATATATATATATATATATATATATATATATATATATATATATATATATATAGACAGTAGACTCACAAATGAGTCAGGTAACAGAGGCTGGCTGAGGAATCCGTGCCTTTAGTTTACGGATACAAACAAACTGATTGCCTTTCTGTCTCTCTCTCTCTCTCTCCAGGTAACACTGGCTAATATCATATAAGGAGAGGAGCAGCAGCGCCATCACGGGACTGTCTCGGGCCAGTATACACACAAATGAGGTCATCAGTGTAGTGCCAGCCATGAATATGGAACGCAACTCCCGTCACTGATACCATCCAGGGAGGCTCACACCGAGACGCTCACCCTGGGAGGCTCACCCTGGGAGTCTCGCCCTTGGAGTCTCGCCCTTGGAGTCTCGCCCTTGGGAGTCTCAGCCTTTGGGAGTCTCAGCCTTTGGGAGTCTCAGCTTTTGGGAGTCTCAGCTTTTGGGAGCCTCAGCCTTGGGAGCCTCAACCTTGGGAGCCTCATCCTGGGAGGTTCAGCCTTGGAGGGTTACCTGAAAAAAGGCATCTTGGGAGGCTTAGCCTGGGAGTTCACCCTGGGAGACTCGGCTTTAGTGAATCACCCTGAGAGCCTCAGCATGAAAAGTTAATCCTTAGAAGAGGTTTCACCCTTGGTAGTTCCTCCCTTATAACCTAACCCTCGTGAGCTCATTCTCCGAACTCGGTTAGGGAGACTCGTACTAGCAAACTAATCCTCTTAAACTCATCCTCGCAAACTCGCCTTAAGAAACTTGCCTTAGGAGTCCCTTGCTGAAAAGCCAGTCATCTAACATCCATTCTGGGTAGCTCCATCCTATGGGAGGGCATCCTGAGTGACATCATACCTTGGGAGACTTACCACTGAAGGCTCGGGTCGTGAGGGGCGACTCTGGGGGTAACTCGTTCAGTCACACAACTCTCACTTCATCATAACCATCCGTATGCAAATTTGGCATGGATATACGTACGTGTCTCAGGACACATGTCCGAAAATGAACCAACTCCCAGGTGGTCTCGCAAGTACAGCTAGGTCTAAGGTGTTTGCGCAAGAACAAACAACTTCCAGATGGTTGTTCACTAGGAGCTAGGAGCTAGTTCCCAAGCTGCAAATTGACGAGAAAAAGATTAACGACACCTCCCAGATGGTCACTCGCAGGAACCAACATCGAGGCACCAGCTTTAAGGCGGTCGAAAAACGAGAACCAGCCCCAAGCTGTTCCCTCGCAGGCACCAAACAGGAGTTAGGTCTTCGGCCAACACGGCTGACCTGAGAGCTCGGAATGAATAAAAGAAACTGGACTAGTTTCCAGGTCGTTGAACTAAGAGACCGGGGTCATAGGTTGTCATAAAAGGAATAATCAATTTCTCCAGAAGAAAGAAAAAGTCAAGCAGTTACAACTAGATCGTTAGGTGATTAGAGAGAAGGATCCATATTCCACGCGGCAATACAGGAGAAAGAAGCTCCTATGTAATCACACAGGAATCAGCCCCATAAGTGATTACACAACCCATAAGATTTTTACACAACAGGAACCAGCTCCAACGTGCTAATATAACAAGTCCCAGTACCTAGGTGATCACATATCTCCAAGGTCGTTACACTACAGGAACCAGCACTCAGATGGTTACACAGGAAGATCTGTCCCATCACAATATACCATTAACTCTACGGTGAGAATTATCTCAAAAGCTTTTGAAACAAACTCTCACATTAGAAATGAGAATTGTGATTGGAATATACCTCTGGAACCTCGAGTGACTTCAGGCTGTCAGTTGACCAACCAGCGGTTCGCGTTGCGACGCAGTAGCTACATCTAAGGCAAAACGACCAATGAGGAAGCTTCAAGGTTGTACCCCACGCAGGGTCAGGGGAATGACGGACTCTTTTGCCGCGAGATAGTCCTTGACATGACTATACTCCTTTCTGTCCACTGACAGCGAGACACCCTACCGAAGTTACCTTGTCATTCGTGATGTGTAGCCTCTTGTAGGTGGAGTCTGCTAACACCTGATGGCACATTAAATGCATATTATATGACCTATGATCGTCAAAGTCGTGTTATCTCTGTTCCTGCTACAGAAAGCAGGGAAAGAATTCCGTATCTCAAACTTCACACCCTGATGCTTGCTGTGTTGGTTCCACATTGCTAAAACAAGGCTTCAGATTATACATCGCTTGTCAACGTGAATCACCCCACTGAACTCTTGAGACATGGACTGAATACTTCAGCGACAGTATATATGAAAAATCGACGGGCAACGTGTTTTAAGAGAGTATTTTTCAACGTGTTTATAGCGCGTCGCAAGCGGTCTGGTGTGCAGTCCTTTGCACCAGGGCGGATGAAGTACTCGGGGAAAGCATCAAAGAAACATGCTACGAACAAAGGTTTTTGTCCGTCTCTGTGTGTTTGCGATGTCTTGGAGCTCTCGTTGGCAAGAAATAGTTGGGAGAGAGAGAGACTCTTAAGGAAGCGCACCTTTTCATTATTCTGATGTTTGTTTGTCGTCGGCGCCCGCGCACTCGCTCCCCGCACGGCTGCTGCGCTGGTGCCCAAAATCATTCTCGCTTATCAGTCCTAATTAACCCAACCGTTTCTCGGTTCACATCCTTCCAGTGATGGTTTCTTATCAGTCTTCTGCTTTCTATGCCCCATTCCCTCTCAAATATGTTCATTCTTCCCCACACACACACACACACACACACACAAAGGCCTTAGGTGCGTGATGCTTTCCTCACCACACACTCCTTCGGATAAAGCTAAGCCTGGCACATTTTCAATCCATTTCATCTTCTCCCATTCCTCTCCCTGCTGTTCTTGAAGGCCCTAGGATCTCTCTATGAAAATCCTACAGCCTCTCGGGTAATCTCTTGCCTAGCGTAATCCCCATCCGCTTGGAAATTCTACTATAATTACTCTGGAGTGTACAGGGATACAATCCTTCTTCCTGACGATCTTATTTTATTTTTTCTCCTGCAACCCAACCTCCAGGACGTCAGCACTCCACCCTTGCTTATCCATCCCTCCTTAATTAAAATTTAACAAGGGCTCCGTCCTCAGGGAGTTGTCTTGGTGGAAAAAAAAAACAAAATATGAAGTTTAAATCCCTTTATTTTATTGAAAAACTCCTGTATGTATTCTTTTTCTAGAGCAAACCAGTTGCGTCTCCGGTTAGCGTACATCTCTAGTTGGAGAATCCAGTTATAAACGAATGGCATTAGTTACTGTAGACTAGAAGCATTGGGTATCAATTCTGTGCACCGGATGTGAACGCTCGTAGTAGCATTAACGGTCCAGCGAAGTCTGTGTTAAAGAGGCTTCAATTCCATCTTGTCCTAGGCTTTTGTTTGTTTTCGAGACTCCTGGCGCGCTGCCGTCGTCGATGTGAGCCTCCTTTTGTTATGGCGTCTCCCGCCAAAGGCTATACATGTCAAGTCTTAGGCTCGTATGTGTCTGGCTTCCTGGCATCTGGCTCGGGGGGTCTTTAAAACAGATGGAGACTTGTCTCCACACGATTCTCGAGGCGGTGGAGTGGATGGCAAGTCAGAGTGGTGAGGAGTGAGGTAGAGAGAGAGAGAAGAGAGAGAGAAAGAGGTGAGAGAGACAGACAGACAGAAAGAGAGAGAATAATAAAAGACAATAGAGAGAAAATGAAAAGAAGAGGCGATAGATACAGAGGAAAAGATATGGGAAAGATTAAGGAAAGAATGATTGTATGAGACCAACTGGTAGAAGCTGAGACAGTGGAAATTCGTGAGAGGTGATATCAAAATGAAAATGTGACGTCATGA
Source organism: Panulirus argus (assembly GCA_038088735.1). Lineage (NCBI taxonomy): Eukaryota > Metazoa > Arthropoda > Malacostraca > Decapoda > Palinuridae > Panulirus > Panulirus argus. The sequence goes on along the minus strand of JAYMFT010038352.1, from coordinate 24,883 downwards.
ACGAAAGATCCACAATGAATTGGAAAAATAGGAAGACGAAATAACGGCAATATTGGGAGTGATCCTGGCCATAAAAAGTATCGAAATATTTTTCACGAAAACAAAAAAAAAATCATGAAAAGAAAACTTGTCATATTTCTGGCGATAATATTTTGGGATATTGTCTGTATATGATTTTAAATTTTGTGGGGCAAAATATGTATAAATTCCCTTGAAAACTGTACAAGAATAATTGCAAAATCTAATAAGATTATTGAAAATCATTTGCAAAATTAGGTGAAAGTTGTGGATTTCTGTATATCATTCGAGGTTTTTGTGGCAAAAAATCAGTTAGCTCTGATATGAAAATTATGAGAATGAAAACATATATAAAAGTGCCCATTTTTTATTATTCAAGTGGTTCATTTTTTTATAAAAAAAGAATGGCTCAAAATTCCGATGGAAATTATTTACGTTTCTAGAATTCCAGATACTTTTCTATTTCTTTACTCAGGCAAAAGATTTTTGCAGAGAAAACGAAGAACAGAAATTATCTCGAGTAAAAATTAAAAAATCGTACCTGTCTGGAAACTCGAGTGAAAATTGTATGAAGAAACAGCAGGGCAACAGACATTTACTTCCGAGGGGAGAGGCATAATGAACAATATTCATCAGCTTAAGTGAATGAAAAATTATGATTTAAAAGACAGAAAATGTAGAGGGAAGGAAAGGGGAGTCCTCTGTGTGTGTGTGTGTGTGTGTGTGTGGAGTTGAGGGTCATAGGTCAAGGAAGACAACACGCTCGTGTGTCAGGTCGCCTAGAGTTCACGGCAGAGCTCAGATGTAACGCTGTGTTGCTTAGGGCCACAGTCATCTGACTCTGTGTTACAAATGAAGGCTATTCACCTCCACCACACAACAGTGGTCTCTCGCAAGGCGACTCCTGATTATGAGTTCTGGTTAATGTATTATGTGATAACCCGTGAGGTTTATACGGTCCGCTATGGTTCAGTATGTCCACCATGGTCAGGAACGTTACCTATATACAAGACATTATTAGGCACCTCGGTTCAACACTCCGATGAACTCTCCTCAGACTCTCCTTGCAGCACTCATTCACAAATCTCTGCGCAGTCCTTCTGTCAGAAGTTCTAGGTGACTTTACTTAAGCCTGACCAGAAGATTTCATTCATGGCTGGCGACCTGACAGAGTGACCTTTCACACAGGCAAGACTAGAGCTCTGTGGCATCACTGAGCATCAGATGGTAATGATAAAGGCCACGGATTGGTAGCGGCTGCAGCATCAGAACCTTCCTTGTAGAAGCTGACCCCCTTTCGTTTATAGGATGCAGCTCGTGGTCTTCGTCGTCAGCACAGCACACGCGGAAGGGGACAGTAGTAAACTGCCTGAGGTTGGATAACTGTCCTGAGACTTTTGTAGGTCAGTGGTATCTCACCGTAACTGTTCCTGCCCTATAATGATAACTACTCAGGACTTCCTAGATGATGGCGATAGTCTGGGACTCCTGCTGTTAATCTCTCTAATGGATTTCTGGACTTTTTCCTGGACACTGGGACTGCGGACGAAGCTATACGTAGTCCTAGGATTACAGCATAGGTGGAAATCCTTCCTGTATTATACCGTATCCGTACTTTGGGATTTTATGTAGAAGACTTTTTTGTAGGGAAGTGAGGCACAGTGGCGACCTAGCTGTTAAGTTAGGGGTACAAAAGTGTGGGTAAAGAGACGCTCTATGTAGTAAAAGGAAAGGTAGAAAAGTTGGAAGAATCTGTTGGATTCTGTCTCCTTCAGTTTATATCTCTACTGGAAATTCTAAGCTCGTTGCCACACTGTCTTCAAATTATTGATAATAGAAATGTTTCTCCTTATTTCTAACGTTCCTCCCACACGTTTTCTTCCCTGGGATTATCCTAATACTCCTAAAGTCATTTTTTTCCCCCAACTGTTTGACTAACGCGTCCCTACTCTTATTTTTTTTCCCCCTTCCTCTCGTATCTTGAATGTCTTTAGGAACCATCATTTGTTAGTTCCATTCAAAGCAGGGGCGGGGGAAAGAATTATCTCTGACAGGGAAATAAGGGACATTGTGTCACAGTCATGTGGACTAATGCCCGACATTTGTGAACACTTGTTTATTCAACCAACACCCTCTCTCTGGCGGGGCCCCGGCCTGAAATATGGCGCCGGAATGGGTCGGTCTGTTGAATACCTGACTTAACACTTAAATATATCTATTTATATTTCTCCGCCGCACTCAGCTCCTGACGAAGGCGTCGTCGCGTTTCGTGCTCCCGTTTTGATAGCTGTTGGTAGAGTTGTTAATTGTTGAGGGCGCTATTGTTTTTGTTTCCAGGGTGTCATTGTCTTTTTGGTGGCGTTGCTTTTGTCTGTGCTACTGTTTTTGTTAGGGACTCATCAATTATTGCTTAAGACAGTTTTTTTTTTTGTGCAAGGTACTTCTGTCTTTGTTTGTGGCACTAATTGTGGTGACACTGTCATTGTTTATGAGACAGTGTTCTCTTGGCCGTATTGTTTTTGTCGTCCGTCCCTCTGCCAGTGTGTAGTTTGTTTGTTTGCTCGTTGTCTCCATAATCTTAAGATGAGTTATACTCAAAAAAAAAAAAAGTTTATCTGGGATCAAGCTATTGTGTTGTTCCCTTAACCCAGGCTCTTGGGAAGCTGAGACCCTAGTGTTCTTGTCTATGGCACTTGTGTTGCAGATGGCCACCTTTGTGTGTACAGCAGTTTTTCATATACCGTCATCGGGATATGATTGTTCTTGCTGGTAGCGGTTTATCTTTGAATTTTGACACTAATGCTTGTAGCACTGTCTTTATGGCTCATGTTTTCCTAGACATTGTGTGAAACGGTTCTAGGGAGTTTAAGATTCCCCTCTGCCTATTTGTAAGTTAAGAAACAGAGTAGTTTCAAGGCTGGTGGCTGTTACTTCCACGGAGAATCAAATTCAGCTAAGCGCTACAAGAGAGCTCTGGTATAGGGACTTTACTAAACCACCCGTAAGTGAGAGTTGCTGGAAACGAAGCCCAGCTCTGTTGGTGAGAGCTGGTGGTAGAGGTAGTCTAGCCGAGCACACTGTGGATGAGCACTGCTGGTGGAGTAGCCAGGCACTGTGGAGTATCCCAGACGAGTGCTGGGAGACCCAACCAAAATAGCTGGGAGGAATGCTCGCTGGCATATATCCTTGCTGATCACTTGACCCATCACCCACCCCGGAGCCAATCACACTGAAGCATTTAGATGGTGAGCCACGATTGGTGGGTGACAGTAATTAATCACATAACGCCCCTGCGAAGAGAGTGCTATTTCTAACGCTATGGACATGTGAGGACATTAACTCGTACGTAATACAGCTGTATAGTAATCAGACTAGTCGGTCCATCATTCCATGCGTCAGTAATCTACAGCTTCAAGAGTTTTAGAAGCGCGCATGTTACGACTGGTGAAGCTGGCAATTGAGAGCGAACATAAAAATGCCATTAGTTAAACAGGATTGCTAAGGGGGGTGTGTGTGTGTGTGGAAATTCCTCCCCTTTTGTTGCCAGTTGGAGTGTCAGTGTTTGGGTTAACAGCAGCATTTAAGGTTAAGGGTTAGTGGTGCCTGAGCCACACAACAAGCGCCCGTGTGCTTGGAGTATGGCCGAAATAAGGTGATCCGTTCTCACTCGAAACATGACAGTGTGTCATTACCCAAGTCGGTGCTCTGGGTAAGAGCATTGTGGGTCCATTAATGGCGCTGTCGTCGTTCCATTTGTCGTTGTGTTCATGGCACTACTGATGTAGGAGGTGGTATCGTTGCTGCTGCTGCTGCTGTTGCTGTTTGCTCATGACACTGTTATAGTTGGCGATATAGTATTGTCTCTACAGTCATGCACAAGAGTGGGTTGGTATTTTGCTGGCTTTGCGATATTTCTTTATCTGTCGATGGATGTCTTTGTTGCGTCCCCATATATCAGAGGAGGATGAAGTATGACTTTCCCCCCCAAGCTAACTTCCCCATCCCCAACACTTACAGACACACATTCGTACCCTTCAGAACTTTCTCGAGGGCTCCAACAAACTTCTCCAACTCTAAATACTTTCTCCAATATCTGGGCATCCATTCCTACATCATCTCTGAAATGTTTCCCAGGTGTCCTGAAAGTCTGGATACCCTTCTCTCTCTCTCTCTCTCTGAAGCCCTCGCGATCCAACTCTGTTTCAGTATTTCATACTCTGATTCTCCACTCCTTCCTCAAAAACTGCTCACTTGCTTTTTTTTATCGTCACTCATATTTTCCCAAGTGCTTGCTCACACACACACACACACACACACACACACACACACACACACACACACACACACTCACTCACTTACCCACTCACTCACTCACACTTCCAAGTTCCTTTCCATTTTGTCGATTGATTGGAGCGATTCTGAGTGCGTTTACCAATATCCCAAGCGTTCCACTCTCCTACATCCTTTCCCGCTCGCATTCTTCTACGTGTAGAACAGATCTTGGTCCTTTCCACAGAAGCTCCATTTACATAGACGTCAGACAGTAATAGCAAAGCAGCAAAGTTCTGTATCACCACAAATTCACCTTCAAATCACTTTGTACTCGTGGAAGCTTTTTGGGTTTACTGAGCAAAATATTTCGTCTCTACCAAATCTTTCTCTCCTCTCCCACTCTCACCGTATATACGTACTTTTAAAACTTCCACAGACGATTTCTCTCAATTCTCCTGTACGATTTTTCCAAATCCATAAACGTTCTGTACACTATTTTTCCCATTTTTCTCGAAAATCATTTTCACACGAGATATACGATTGGTATAGCTTTGTTATCCCAGACAACCCCACCTTGCTTGGCTATACCATTGCCTCCAGTGATGATGGTAAGTTTTCTCTTGCCTTCCATGCATGGCGGACTGTGTTCTACAGTGTTTACACTTATTAGTAACACCATTGATTTGCTACAGTGGTATTTATGAGATCTTGTGTTTCACTATACCCGCTTTCTTCAGTATCTCAAGAGCTACCTCTTCCACCCATTTGCCTCGGTATTTTATAGCATTTATTGCCTCTTTTCTCTGTCTCCCTCGTATATTCTCTACAGTTTTCCCATTCAACCTTCCTGTAGACTCTGTATGAATAGCCTGGTATCCAGCAATCTTGCAGTTTATCACGTACGTTCTCTGCGTTCGACATGTCGACCATGTTCTTCAACCTTCATCTCCCACCTAAAGTCTAGCACCTCCATCTTTCTCCCGCAAAGAAGCCTTTTCGTTGCATTTCTTTAATCTGATGAACCTGAGGCACTGACCTCTCCCTCCCTCTCTCTCTCCAAAAATGCCCGCCTAATCAGGCCCGGAGGAGCTTTTTCCGCGCAAGCTTGAGTGAGGAGCATGGTTTTCTGATCTTAGATTTATGGAGTGGGGAGGTTTCAACGGAGGAAAGCCTGAACATTTTATGCTGACGATCGAAGTCTAAACAAATGGTGTGTGTGTGTGTGTGTGTGTGTGTGTGTGTGTGTGTTGGTAAGGCATTAGATAAGATGTTTGTGGTTTGGGGCCCCCTTAAGAATTCAGCCGATCTCGGTACCTTGGTTGAAAAGTACAAAGTATTACTGATTTTACTGTCGGGACTTTTCTCCGACTGACAACGCTTTGGAAACTCTTCGTTATTGTGTTTAATTCTTCTGTTTAACTCTTCTTCTTCTTTGCTTCTTTTATTGCAATCCCATTTTCTTTCAACACTTTTTGAATGACAGAAAACCGTCACTCCTCAACAGGCGGTTGTTTTCAAAACGAAATGAAAACATTTTTTTTTTTCTCTCTCTCTCTCTCTCTCTCTAATTTGCCACCGTGATGATGAATCCTCCTCAAACCTGGTGGTCCGATGTTCCCGTCTTATCTGAGTAATGGGCAGTAATTATGGAGGTAATTACCCGAGATTTATGGTAATTAACCTGCCCTTGGCTTAACTTCCCTTGCCTCTGTGGGGAAGGAAAAAAAAAACAATTTCAAGTCTTTTCTTCGTTGTAGTTGTAGACAGTGGTTGTATAATGTCTGGTGCATCATAACTAATTAAGCCAGTTATCTATTCGAAGCGGTCAGCATTTAATTGGCTACCGGGCGAGGCATACAGACCACACGAGACGGAGAGAGGGAGGAAGTCGTTCGGGCATGTTTCTTCAGATTTAGCAAGAGACAGGCCAAGCCGACGGCAAAGACAGAATGAGACACTGAACCAAGGACCGAGAGAGTTAACTTTATATGGGCGTCTATTGCATGAGATAACGTCGTAGTTTTTCAACAGGTTTGGGTCTTGAAAAGTAAGTTCATCGTTTTTGATAACTGGATCATCAAATATCAAGTTTTCTTTTCAGTGCAAATGGCAAAAAGGGCATTTTTCTAATTTTGTCAGTGTAGATGGCAAAAAGGGCATTTTTCTAAGTTTTTTTCAGTGTAAATGGCAAAAAGGTCATTTTTCTAAGTTTTTTCTCAGTGTAAATGACAAAAAGGCATTTTTCTAAGTTCTTATTTCAGTGTAAATGGCAAAAAGGGCACTTTTCTTGTCCTTTTTTTTTTTGAGATTTGACGGAGCTGTGTAACCGTGGCACTATGCCACAGGAACCATGTAGTACCCAGCTATATGCTGGTGGCTCAAACCACCTCATTTGATTAAGGATTTGGCACCTCTTCGCCTTTATCTGTGATCATCGGTTCGTTCGTGAAAAAAAAAATCTTTCTCGCTGTCGGACCGGCATTCCCACCTTAGCGAGCTCTCTTAGGCACCCGGGGACATAACAGTGCTCACCGAGTCTCGCGATTCTCGCGTTTTCCTCTTGACGTAAAGAGGGATCAGATAACTCCACCCCTCCCCCCTCCCGGGCGCTCGCTACCCAGCCAGAGGTGGGGGTATCTGGTGGAGGCGGCGGTGGTGGTGGCACCACCTTTCATCTCGGGAGACCTCGACCCGTAACCCGGGATCAAAGATTCACAACGCGGTGCTCATTCACACCAAAACAACGGATGCAGACGTCAAGATGAGGCCCGGGTTCACATGTGTGCCTTTGATGCAGATGGGATTGCGCGCGTGGTATTTATAGCACAAGAACATTAATGCAGATTAGACACACCTGGCCAGGTGTAGGTGTAGACACACACACACACACACACACACACACACACATGTTGAGAGATGTAAGGATAGAGCAACCAGTGGACATGACATGGAATTGAAAAAAAAGAGAAAGTCTTAAGAAAAAGAAGATACTTTCAGCGTATGATTGGCAGATGACTGGAACAGAATGACGAAGGACGTGGTCAATGCATACAAAAGGATGCATGATTTTAAGGAATGCTCAACTTTTACACCTTAAAGATGCTTAATCTAATCAGATACACATCTATGTGATTATATTAGTCGGTTTATTTCTTTTCTGTGTTGAAGGCTTCAGTCACGGACAAGGTCAATATCGAGGCCGGGCCTTAATTGAAATATAGAGAATTATGAAACGGAAAATAATTAGACAAGTGAAAGTATTTACGAATTTTGGAGAAAGTGAAAGACCTGTCTTTTTGAAATGAACCAGGTCATAGTTAATGGGAAAGACATAAGAAGGTAAAGAGTTCCAAAGCTTTTACGTGTAGGGAAAGAAGCAGGTATCAAAACGGCCCACTCTTGAGTTGCAGCTGGCTACACAATAATCTCAACAGTAACGTGTAAAGCCTCTTCCGATTATCACTGTACGCACTGTTATGTTCTGTCATTATTTTACAGACTGCTAATGATAATGGGAGATCTGTCGGTACTGTATAGATTTCTAACAATATCAAACAATCCTTAAGCATCACGCAAACAATACGCGATTAAAAGCTATTTTGTCCACGTATAACCCTTTGTTGGAGATTCTAATCCTTTGAGGCATAAGGTTAGATTTATATCACTATTGATGCATTTGTAGAGACCTGCGTGCTCGTGGACAATAACTGATTGAAAATGTTTTAATTTACGAAATAAAGAATCTAATGGAAAGAAATCCCAAGTAAAGGTGTTAGTCTCATCATTAAAGTCGTTTGAAATGATTTCTGAAACGTTCAAATCGATGTTTCTTTTTTACAGAGGTGAGAAGTTGACCTGGTTGAGCTCAGGCTACTGTTGGTTGCTTCATGGATAGGGACGGGAGAGAGAGAGAGAGAGAGAGAGAGAGAGAGAATCCCTTGGTATACAACTATGATCACTCTATTAGTGTACTGTTAGATCTCCTCGCCTGGAACGCAGACCACGTCGCCTGGAACGCAGGACACGTCGCCTGGAACACAGACCACGTCGCCTGGAACACAGACCACGTCGCCTGGAACACAGACCACGTCGCCTGAAAAACAGACCAAATCGCCTGGAACGCAGGGCTTGTCGCCTGGAACACAGACCAGTCCCTTACTTGAAACACGGATCCCCTTGTATGGAACAGAGAACACCTGCAGGGTCCTCAGTACTCAGTCCCCTTGCCTGGAATTCATCCACTCACGGAACATTGATCTCTGGAACACAGAACCCTTCGTCTTCGGGACCTAATTCCTAGCCTCGAACCCAGAATCCCATGGACTATGCATTCTCATGGAAATCGGATCATCTCGCTTGGAACACGATATTATTTCGCTAGAACTCCAGAGCTCCTCGCTGGGTGCAGACTCCGCTGGCTGGAACGCACAAGAATACAGAGCCACTCGGTAGGAACGCACATCCCCTTGCCTGGTATATAGATCCTTCCTCATGGAACGCTGATTCCCCCCAGAGTGGGAGAGAAATCCTTTCCTTGAGAAGAAGGACTCCTAAATATATATCGTATCTCTCTCACAATCAGTTATCCAAGATAGCCTCGGGGCATTAACATGACCTCGTCAGTGCTAATTACCCATTGTCCCAAAGACGGATGGTCATTAGCGTCAGCTGGCAGCAGTTCATCAGAACTAATTCAGACCCAGAAGTCTTCCTTCCCACCGCCGTCTTAAAGATGCTAAGTTGACTAAGCCATGGGTGTTCCTGGAAAGACCGAGATGGCAGTCCAGTTTTTACCTGAATAACTTATGAATAGATAATTCCCTAATGAGTATTATGACTAAATATCCTTTAATTCTGGGGTTTTGTTTAATTACTTATTCTCAAGACTTGGCATCGGTAGTAAAGAATTCTGTTGTCTAGTTCACCTTTACTGGCTATCTTCATATCTGGAATCATAATTTAGGAGGGACATGACTTTCACATCCCTGTTATATACCCTGAAAAATATGCCAATCTTATCAGAGAAGCCGTATGTTGAGCACCTTAAAACGTTTCATGAATTTTTCATGAATATTTGATAGCATTAAAGCGCTCTTTATTTTACATGTATGACCTCCTGAATATAAAAATGATACTTGTTCATTTTCGTTGCATTTGGATAACACATTTCCAGCACTTTCTGATGGCAATAGATGCAAAACGGGGAGCAAATAGTTCCCCTATCGAGCTTTGTTGGATGAAATACATATTCACTCCATTGAAAGAAGTGTCCATTTATCAGATTAATGAAGTGCCGTCAATACTGCACGGAGTTGTGTATTGCTTCTCTACCACCCAGAGGTAGGCGGCTCTCAGCCTGTGGCGTTGGCTGTCCTTTTCACCATGGACGAGATCGATGAAAGCTGAAACAAATACAAGAAATGGCCCGAAAAAAATTGTTTTTTTTAAGTCATCTGATGTTCAGTGTGGAAATAAAAGTGAATGCAACCTTGTGGAGATGTTGATGATGCCTGTCTTTTCTTGAGGGAGCGCTAAAAGTAATAATTCTCGGCCATACCTCCAGAAATATGAGGCGAAGAGTAATTAAGATGACGTGATCTGGCTCGTAGATTACTGCCGAGGGGGAAGAATAGTGTTGGGGAAACGCAGTGGGTGCTGGATGAGAGATAAAAGAGGAAGATCTATGTTGGAGAAACGACAGGGCTTTCAAAGGGACGGAGAGAGGGAAGTCCTTTTTTTTTTTTTGAGGGAGATTGGGGAAAGCCGGTGTGAGTGTTGGAGGAGGGCATTTGTGTTGGGGAGATGACGTGAATGTTTGGAGATATCTGTGTTAGGAGACGGACGCGAGTGTTGCAGAAGGTAGTTGCGTGAGGGAGACAACCTTTTATTCCATACTTGTTCGCCGTTTCATGCGTAGTGAGGTAACGCCAGGAGCAGTCGAAGTTAGACCTCATTTTCTTTTTCTTTTTTCTACATCCACTCTTTAGCTGTCATGTATAATGGACCGAAAACCAGTCCCCTATTTTAGACTAGGCTCCAAAGACCTTTCCATAGCTTTGTTTAAGCAAATCATAGGAAGTCATCCCCTGTATACCACATTGGTCCAATTCGCTCTATACCAGGTACGCCTCTCACCCTCCTGCAAGTGCAAGCCCCGGTAACTAAAAGCAGCTTTAACTCCATCCTTCCATCTCCTGATCTGTTTCCTATTCAACCTTGCTTTCCCCCACTTCAGACATGATTATCCTCATAGTCAATCTCTCTTCAAACATCCTCTCCATACGTACAAGCCATTTCGCTACACCCCATTCAGCTGTCGTGCTCAACTTTCTACTACTCCTCTCTCTTGCACAATCATTCCTCATACGATTAATCGTCCTCACACCACAGGTTTTTTCCTTGAACAGTTAATTTCAAACACATCTAAATAACCAGAAATTTCCAAAGAAACTAGCTAGTAAAGGTGATAAGATTTATTTATACAGTGTCAGGGTAGTGTTCGAACTGACAAGGCTAAGAATATAGATTTTGAATGTCGAAAGTTCACGAAAGTTCAGTTGTGTGGTGGTAGAAAAAGTACGAGAGATGGAGCCCAGCGAGTGTAGATTTCCCTCAACGTACTGTGAAAATGAGTAACTGGAAACACAGTGCCAACGGAAGTAGAAATAATCATTTGATCATTAAATGTTATTGTTCATAAAGGCTTTCCTCACACACATTGTTCATTCCCTACGGACACATGAATTATCGTCCATCTTGGAGATATTGTCAGCACTTTCCTCCTCCTGCTCCTCCTCCTCCTCCTCTTTCTCCTACACCACCTGCTCCTCTTTCTCCTCCTCCTTTCTCCTCCTCCTCCTGCTCCTCCTCTTTCTCTTCCTGCTCCTCCTTCTCCTCCTCCTCTTTCTCCTCCTGCTCCTCCTTCTCCTCCTCCTCTTTTTCCTCCTCCTTCTCTTCCTCCTCTACAGTGACACCACGACCTTCCTCCTTATCCTGGTCAGTGGTCATCACTCTTTCTTCCTCCTGGCCAGCCCAGCAGTCATCACTACCTTCCTCCTCCTGGGCCAGCGGTTATCACTACCCTCCTCCCGGTCAGTGGTCGTCACTACTCTCCTCATGTCCATTGGTCATCAATACCCTCCTCCTTCTTCCTCCTGGCCAGCGGTCATCACTACCTCCCTTCTCCTCCTCCTCCTGGGCCAGCGGTTATCACTATCCTCCTCCCAGTCTGTGGTCATCACAACCCTTCTCCTCATGTCCATTGGTCATCACTACCCTCCTTCCTCCTGGCCAGCGGTCATCACTACCCTCCTCCTTCTTCCTCCTGGCCAGCGGTCACCACCACCTCCCTCCCTCCTGACCAGCGACGGGCCCTGGTCTCCTTACATTAGTTACAACACACCCTAAATTAGTTTTCCATCAGCGGCGGAGTCTCATTAACTCTTCTTTGTCGACGAAGATTTTTGTTGACTATGGCAGGTCCATCAGGCTCCTTCCCCTTAATGACTCCTTGCCTTCTTTACTCCCTCGTCCCTCTTGCTGCATCCTCTCCCTCTCTCTTGCTACCTCTTCTCCCTTAGTGCAAGCAGGGAAACTCATTTTACCACGGGCTCCAACCTATACTGGTCCTCCAGCAGGATTCTCTCAACACACACACACTCTCAGTGTTAATGTGAAAAGTTTAGAAAAAGAATTCAATAATAAACAATTCTTTCATTGTATTAACAGCAGCGGTATTGGATATCACTCACAGAATTAAGAGGCTGTTGAATGTGAAACACAGTTTTTGATTTATTGATGATTATTCTCTCTGTAAAGCAATTCTATTAGAATTTTAACATAGATATCTAGAGACAGAAGGTAGAATGTTTTTTTCTAAAAGAAAAATGGTACAATTTTCAGTGGCCAAGAGAATCTGGCCATCAAAGTGACATGCAGTGACAGACAAAACTAGATCATGGATTAGATGATCAAATATCTAAGTACAACAAACTGAGAGAAAAGTATGATAAGGTGACAGATTGGCCACATGACCCACTCACTGTCCAAGAGACGACTGTGCCTCAACAGAATGACTAAATGGCCCCCCCACACTGGCCACAATAGACGGGCTGCATAATTCACATTTCATTAGCGTGAGCCATAATAAAGACGTTGTAGTTCCCACGAGGCAACACGGCTAATATGTAGTGGGATTCGGCTCTAATTTGCATAATCACTGCAGAGATTTATGTGTGTGGAGTTGAAGGGGAATTTGGCTGGAAGGTCTGTTCAAGTATACGCAGACATGCTTTCACGAGCGTTCATTTCGGGACAAGAGGCGGGTGAAGGCGAACGTTCATTTTGGGACGAGAGACGTCTGAAAGCGAGCGTTCATTTCAGTCACACATAAAGTTGTTCTAAATAGCCAATAATCGGCCACAATCACAGTCAAAGTTCTCCTCCAGTTGTCAGGAAATTCATTTGCAATTCTTGTGTTACTTAGAGAGAGAAAGACGGTTCTCTCTCTCTCTCTCTCTATACCACTGCACTGTTGAGAAGGTGGGAAGATATCGTTTAAACTGCTTGCAACAGAAACTCCTCCACGAATGACATACACACACACACACAAACACACACACACACACAAAGGGACACCACTGGCGTAGATAAAAGGAGAAATGTGGTTTAATAAAAGCTATCAAAAAGACAGATACATAGGATTGCCACCACGGGCATAGAATAAAAGAAGAAATGTGGTTTAATAAAAGATATGAAAACGATAGATACATAGGGATGGCCTGTTGAGAATATATATGCGGTGGGACAATCGCACAGCATCTGAAGGGTGTAAGAGACAAAGAATAAGTGCAATAAGATAAGGGTAGAGAAGAAGAGAAACTTTGTGACAGGAATTAAAGTATCTTTTACCGCGGCAACTTGTAATCCAAAATTGCTCCGTAAATTTAGATGTTTATAGAGATAGGTACTGGTTAGGCAGCAAGTAATCAGGTTGTGGGATTCAGATGGAAGCATGCTTGAAGAGGACACAGTATACGAGAAACTAGATTATAATTTCACTAGTGTGTACACAGTGGAGGAAGCTAAAGCCCCAAAGCCAATGTGGAGGATGAAAAGGAATCCATGAAAAGTAATTGAAAATAACAGCAAAAAAGTAAGTCTATTGAAGAAACAGCATCCATATAAGGTGTATGAACTCCTAAAAGTCTCTCCATATGTACTCGAGGAGTGTGCAAAAACTCGTTAAAAGGATCGATGGAAGAAGGTTAAGTGCCAAGGGAGTACAAGAAAGCAACTGTTGTACCTATCTTTAGGAGAGGAGATAGCGAAATTGCTTTAAACTGCAGTACCGTATCTCTTACTTGTGTGATCTGTGAAACGATGGAAAAGAGCAAAAAGCAATTGAATGAATGGATGCAAATGAGAAAATACCAAAGTGAGAGGTAAAATGAGTTCAGAGAAAAGAAATCATGCATAATAAATCCCTTCGATTTTTATTGTGGATTAAGCCCTGTTTTAGACGAGAGACGGGTGGGTGTAAAGTGTGATCTTGGACTGCCATAAGGCATTTGACACTGAACCACTCAGGATGATGTAAAAGAAAAGGAATTTTTACACAGTCTCTTCATCTAAGTAACATCTGACCTCGTCAAGAAATTTGTCTGTCAAATGCGTTTATGAACAAAGATTTCGCAAGTCTTTACCCAAGTCTTTAGCGTTACTTGCCTGAAACAAAGTGCACAATAATACAGAGCGTACGGAACAACAAAGGAGTCTGTAATTCCCTTCATATTCCTGTCCAGGGAACTATACCACGAAAGCAGCCAGAGAAAATTAATAGCATGCGTCAGCAGCTTGGACGCAGCCTGGTGGCTGTTGGCACCAGGGTTTGATGACCAGACAAATGGAATCAAATAAACATTATTGTGTCCCTCACACTATTACGCCAGGGGTTGGTGACCAGACGTATATATATATGTGTATTACAGTGATCATTACTGTTGCGTTCACCTGCAGCACAAGGGGACCTGCTGGCCAGGTGAATGCGAATATTACTGTGTGTTTATCACAGCTGAGGCGCCATTCTTTTAGGGAATGAAGACATGCAGGTAATCTTGATTTTATTCATTCCAATTTCATGGGTGAATTTACTATGTACAATGAGCTATATCAAGTACGTTAGATCTATAGATTACTCACTGTATTTGTTGCCATTGACTGACTTCTTCATATCAGTTATAACAAGTTCATTCACAACCGTTTTGATAAGCTGCTCCCAAAACGGTGGTCTGTAAAATCAGTCTGCCATTCCCGTCCGATACGGAGCCATATCTGTATTCATAGCCTTCTGTAGAAATCGATATCATTGCTAAAAGCATCGCTGAACAACTGCGCCAATGAACTGCGTTCGTGGAAGGATGTCGTATCAAAGCTTTTAGTTTTCATTTATTGGTATTATTATTTTTCTACCACTCGACTCGTCTTTTCAAAATAGATGACACCGTGTTCATGTGAGCATAAAAGGCATTGTGATGCCTTTGTGTCGGAGAAGCCGTTTCTATGCGCACCCCATCTATGCACCTCGCTATCCTCAGGCAGAGAGAGTGATGGACCAATTACCCATCACACAAGGGAGGGAACAATAGACCATCACACGGACCATCACACCTTTTCACCCGCCAGATTGAGAGAGAGAGAAAGAGAGAGAGAGACAGACAGACAGACAGACAGAGTCGACCCATCACATATCGTGAGAATTATGGCCCATCACAGTGTTCCCCTCCGACTCTGGTCCCAAAGAGGGATGGGCCATTGACCAATCACACTGGGAGGAAACGGTAGACCATCATAGCCATTCCAGGCCCGAGACTGAGCCATAGACCATCAAAGCCTCTTCCACCCACCTTTTAACATAGGGAGTAACAGACCATCCTCTCATAGCATAGGGAGGGAATGCAAAGGTCATCACAGCCTACACGTCCCTTACACCTATAGGGAGTAACAGACCATCCTCTCCCAACACAGAGAGAGAAATAATACTGGACCATCAAAGCTTCATTTACTGGATAAGCGTCCAGCCATATTCTAGAGTTGGGACGTCCAAAACAATGGCATTATTCTCCCCGGGGAATCTCCTCGCCACGTGTAGCCTCCCACGACTACGAGTGGTGCCCCATGTATTATATAATGAAGTCATAACATGTCCGGCGCCTCCCTCTTGATGTTCATTCTTGTCCACGTTCAGGGCTGAGGGAGAGGAGAGGCAGGGAGGCAGGGAAGGTCTTGAACTCAGGAATTTAATAAAGGGTTCTCAGCTACGTATCTTTTTTCTTTAAGGGGCGGATCTTATTTCAAAGTGTGTTGCAGGGCAACGTTGGTCCAGACCAATTAAGAGGAGAAACTCCCACACATCATCAGGTCATATGGCGATACTCCTCTCTATTTCTCTTTCCCTTTCCTCACTCTCTTTGTCTTCCTCTTTGTCTTTATCTATCTATAATTTTATCTACGGTTCATACATAAGAAGTCAACCAATTGTTGGGCCCACATTTTCACGAATGGTTTACATTTCAGGTGCTGAGATCTCGTTTAGGAAATTGATTATGGCATCAGCTAAGGTCTGTTAAGTGAGACATAAGCCAAAAGAAATTAAACACAAGAGAAAAATAATCCAATTACCTTGTTTCCAACACTACCTTCTAGTCTGTTACTTGATTACAGACTAATCTAATCTTTTATAGAAGACGCAAATCTAGTTATTTCCTCATGCCATACACATGCTATGTAGTGTGTCATTTGTTCACAATTTACTGTGATCTTTGTTCAAGATATACACACTTTATTCTTTTTTTACAAAACACAGGGCCTGGTATCAAAGATTCGCCATTGGCATCTGCTGAAACATATAGTGAACAGGAACAACGATGAAATATCAGGAGAAAAGAGACTCTGTGCTGTGATGAATTCATGTGTAGTTATTTCTTTCTTTTAGTTCAAAAAGTCACTCGAGCGAGTGTCAGAGCACAGTACGAGGGAACTCGCCTCCGTGGTCTCTGTTCTTAATACCGTCTCGGCTGGGAGATGCCAAGACGCTCCTGAATGACCTATTTACGATGTCGTCCTCAATTCTTAAGGGTCAGTTGACAGTGCTTGCTTACCCTTACACCTCCAAGAACAACCACAGTGCAAGCTCACACTCGCCTCTCCTTCTTGTCTCTCTGAAGTTCCCACTGGAACAAGGAGGAGTCATCCCTTCTACCTATATTGGATGGTAAAAGTTTCCCTCAAAAAAAAAAACTTATTTGCCGTTTCCTTAACTCGCTGGTATTTCATTCTTTAAGGATATTCCTCGTTATGACTGTCCTCCTGATTGTATTCGCCATATGGATATCTCTCTTTGATAAAGATATCTTTCAGCTGCTCACTAATACGAGGCGTACTAAGCATCACGCATCATCGCATCTCTTGACAAAATCATAATCGTACCGTGATAACGATGGCAGACTTTTGTTCAAAAGAAATCCCATTAATCTTATCAGTAATGCCTTAAAAAAGGAACCGTAGGAACGGGTTTCTCAGAGGAGGTGGGTATGTCCAAGGCACTTTAAGACTTTGGGGTACTTGTGGATCGTACCAGTAAGGCAGAGGCCAGTCACTGGAAGGTAGGTACGTACTCCAGTGTACCAGATGTCTTAGAGTCCAATTTACGTTGTGAGAAGGAAGCACAGCTGGCGGAAGAGGGAGTAGAGGGAAGGAGAGGTTAATGAGACGAGTAATTGAAAGGGAGGGGGATGCAAGAGGACACCAAGAAAAAGGAACAGTGAGTGAATCGTGGTCTGATGATAAGAAAGAGATTATTGAAGACATGCGGTGGATTGGAAGACCCGCTCTTTGGAACTAGCGCCATATTTCAATGTCTGGAACTTCCAACGTTTTCTTTCTTTCTCCCTTTCCTTCTGCTCGTTCGTTTTAATCATCTTGATTAATCATCTTGAGTGTGTACCGTTTCCTCCCCTCTTTATGGATTCCTGGCATACCCACGGAAGCACTGCACTTCTCTCTCTCATTCCATCTTTTGATTCTCCATCATAGTTCCACACACACACACACACACGCTCTTCGTCTTGTGAGCTCTTGTTCCCTTTTGTTTCTATTTGTCTCCTCTCTTCTCTCGTCTTTCCCGATCACCACTCTATTCCCCGCTGAGTATCTACCCATCCTTACGTCCTTTAGCGGATCAGAGTCCACACTCGACCTCGCTAGGTCTATCCTTCTTCTCTTGGATACCCGTCTATTCTTACAATTGTTTTCTCGTCCTAATGATATCAGAGACTTCACTGATATCCCAAATATTCTTTTATTTCTTTCTCTGACTTCCAACTCCTTCAGTGCTGGATAGTTGACGATAGAATATGATGATTGCTACAACATTTTACATAGAAGTGTGTCTAATGATAATTGCTATATCATTAGTGCATAAGACAGTTATAAGCGTTCCTGGTTTCCCCATCTGTTATCCTTATCATAACAGTTTAGTAGGCTCGAGATGGTACGCTGGATGCAGGTGTCAATTCTGGATGTTATGATCGCTGGAAAATTTGGATCAGCTAGTTTGAAAAACAAAAAATTGGAAAGAAAAAAAAGAAGTCAGTCCCCATATATTGACCCTCTGGCTTTTTGCTATTTCAATTAGCACCGGTAATTTGCATGCAGCAGAGAGCAATATTTGGCAACAACGTAAATAACATATCCTGTCTGCCCGAATGTATGAGCGTAGAGGAGCCTAGAACGAGGTATGGAAATTGCCATTAATGAAATTCCAGAATAACAAAGAATACTCTGCTGGCTCGTGTCTGGAAACACGAGTGACTCCTGGAAGAGACTGAACCACTGACTAATGAGTATGAAGCTTTGCTTACATAACGTGTCATGAGATGGCGAGTAAAGATGTAGGGCTAAGTAAAGGTCTTTGACAAACCCCAGCAACCTCACAAGCCTTCACGTACCAGCAGACACCGCAGGCTGTAAACAGGGATTCGATTTACAGCCTATATTTTCTTGTGAAAACCGTAGTGAAGAAAGTGTTTCGCATTTTACGAAGTTTCGATACAGCGAGACCGTGTGTGAAACTCGGGTTCATGAGGACTTGTTCGTATATTCAGGTACGTTATCTTTCACATAGATATCTAAAAGAGTCGTCCGGTTTTCTTGAATTCTATAGATCTGTTTTCCTTTTGTTAATTCCTTTTGTCCATATTACTTTATACGAGAAACAAGTAAAGCTCATCCGGGGAAAAGTTGGTGGTGGTTTCAAGCAGCTTAGTTTGTTTATTCGATGGGTGCGTGAGCAGGCCTGAATATAACGTGACCGTCCACTTCACGTTGATAACTAACCTCAGAGTGTGATACCAGCAAATCTGGCAACTGCGTCGCGTTATACCCTGTGTTAGGTTAGTTTCTCATGATTGTTGAATTCAAGTTAGATGATGAGCTGAGGTTCGCAAAATCACCACAGAACATGAATATCTGCTTCTGCTTGCGTTGAAAGCGCTTGCAAGCAGTGTCAGAACGTATTGTAGCGACCTGTCAAATATCCCACAAACCCTGGACGTTCTTGACTTCTAAGCTGACTGGTTAATCTTTGACTTCGGCTCAGCTCGAGTTTCCCGTGGGTCCCCGGCTCCCGGAAATGTGTGAATTCCTCGGTGTCGCTAAATCGGTAAACTGACGTTTGTAATTAGCTTCGCGCTGCGCGGGGCACCATGCAATAAATACGTCGTTCGTATGACATATTGCCCAATAATGAACCGGTATAACCCTCATGTATATCTGTCATTTTACTCGAGGATTTGCCAGCAGTGTAAATTGCTCGTATGGGATTTACAAAAGAGTGAAATAGCACCATATATATATATATATATATATATATATATATATAATTATGGTACACACCTTTGGTTCCCTCGAGGCCTCAAAGCACTCATGGTATCTCCAGTCATCCATCGATGTACACAGTAAATAACATTTAGCTTAGCTTAGTGAGTCTCCTTTAGAAAAACGAAAGATACGACTCTCATACATTACACACCCTTAGTCTGCCGGGGTCGTGTGAAAGAGGCACCAAACACACGCTTCCGGAAAACCATCCATATTCATCAGAAATCTTACACACACACACACACACTGCAGTCTTCTCTTCCATTTCCACACTATGCCTTTCCCCTGTCCTACGTATCTCCTAACCACCCTGTTACCGGGCTTAAGAGTGTTTGTCTTTATGAATTCATCCTCACGATCCTATTATTAGCGTCTCGGGCTCGGAACGTCTGAGTACACTTTGCCTTCATTCAATTTACATATCACCACTCTGATGTGTTCCTTTATATATATATATATATATATATATATATATATATATATATATATATATATATATATATATCTATACCATAGCCTGAGCCAGATGCTCATCTTATCGACCATGCCCTAGGGGTGGATGAACAGCCGGGTTGACTGTGGACCGACTGCCGCAACCAGGACTCGAACCTATGCGCAACCGAACATGCTTATGGTATGACCTGCAGGTCTAGCTACCCTTCAGGGTACTCCTCCTCTTGTCTCCTGTAGACTGAATTTGTGGGAGTAACTTAAATACATGCTAGTGTTTCCTGCCTGTGTTTCAAGTGTTTGTCAGGGGTGAAAAATCTGTAGATTTCCTCCCATGTTTTCCATTCCAGTCAGTGGAATCGTTTTAACTATAACCTATTTAAGTGTTGGTTTTATTTGTATCGCATGACTTGGGCCTCTACCATTTTGGCAGTCAACTGCAGCTTCATGCGGCACCTGGGGTGTGGTTTTCGATAGAGACGCAGTAATTGTCCTTGACACGCAGGGAGTTGGATGATCCACCAACGCCAGAGTGAATGCGGAGAGGCGTCCTCACTGCTCGCCAAGTGCTCTCTCGTAGGGAAGCGACTCGACTTAGCCAGGGCTAGCTAGAGAGTCCCAGGAAGCAACGTCAGTTGTTCCTTAGATACCTCAGTGACCAACGACGAAGAAGCGTAGCCTCGGGGAATCAGTGTATTATTTTCTCTTCCCACTCTCCTCCTCTTCCTCCTCTTCCCCCCAACACTGGCCAGACTTCTCCCTGACTGTCATGCAATATACGTCTCTGCCTCCCTCTCAAAATGTCGTTTTAATTTCGTTTTACGACCAGCACATCGAGAATATATTGCCTACAGTGTTGCTGAATAAAATTTCCCCTCAGAGTTCTTAACATCCCATGTTAAAAGACGCTAATGTTTTCCTCGTTTTTGATGGAAATGCTTTAAAAAGTTTCCATTTGTTGTCTGGACTGTTTATGTGCAACTCGCTGCGACATTTTTTTTTTTCCTTCTTTTTCCTAATTGCCACAAATGTTGTCGAGCATTTAACTTTAAACTCACTCCCTGCCAATTACTCTATTGCCTTTTCGGTTCGTTGCAATGTCAGATACCTTGCCTTTAGTGCCCTCGTATATTGTCACCGCTTACAGCGTGAGGTTCACCTATTTCCTCTTTATCTCAGTCGATAAAGTTGGGGAGAACCAACACTCGGGACTTAGTGACTGGAGCTGGCATTTGCCATCCAGCACCAAGGGTGTTTAAGAGGCTGTATCTATACCCAAAACCAGGATTTTCTTGGAGGGCTAGGTTGAGGAGCGCGTCAGCACCAACACAAAGATTTCTCAGAGTATTTCTTACTCGCTAGCTTCGGGTGACAGGTTCATCATCTGACATTCTTTCCCTTCGGGGAGCATCACAAGCCAGCACCAGGTCTTCCCTGCGTGGCAACATCACCCAAAACTGGGTTTCTAGAAACAGCATTGTAACCCAGCGCTCTGGCACCTTGGGGCATCCTTTATCGCCCATCGTGGTTTGTGGAGGCAGCATCAACCACCCAGCACCGAGGTTTGTTGAGACAGCATCACTATTCACCCACAGTGTATGGAGATGCTATCACCACCACCCAGTTTTAGCTAAAGTTTCATAGGAGGCAGTTCCTCCACCCAGCATCAGAGTTTTTTGGAGGTAGCATCACCACAAAGGATTCTCTGGAGGCAGCAACATGACCACTCAGGATTAGAGAGTCATTGGAGGCATCAGGGGTTTGGGACGGATTGAGAATACAGTTGCCATGATGGGCACCAATTTCGCTCCAGAAACGCCTAAACTGACATGTTATACAACACAGTCTCTTCCCAGTGTTGGCTCCACTAGTCTTCCTCTCCCTTCACCGGCCTCATATTTTGCAGATTCGCTTCACCATCTGATTTCATTGTACGCGAAAGACAGCGTTATAGATTTTTTCCTTGCAGTATTATTGCCCGGTATTATTGCACATTATTTCAACACAACATTTCTTGGTGAAGAAATTAAGATCACCTTGATTTTTTTTCGCAAGATGTTCCGTTTCTTGTTGTCAATTTATCAGGCGAAGTTTACTTTACCTTCGTCTTCGGCGTTGTCTCTTAACGAAGGATTGGCCAGCCTTCAAGACATGCAGGATTCTGTGTGCGTGGAAACGCGCCATTTACTAAATTCTCATTAGAGTTTGTCCCCAGTAACATAAAATTTTCATCTATCATATTGTAAGTCTGTCCTTACCCTCGTATTTCTGTCCTTGCTTTGTTGGGATCTAGAGTCATTAACACTTTTTCACTGCTCTCTCGTGTGTAATTCTTCCTCGTACAGGTTTTGTCTAACATTAGGGGCATGGCAGGTAGCTCCTCGTCAGGAAGGTTTTCATAAGGTGTTTATCAGTTCGAAGCCCGGGACGGGCAACCTGCTCACAGCTAACCCAGCTGTTCATCCTCCACTTTAGGGATCGATGACTGAGAACCTAGCATAAGCTGGCGTGTGTATATGCCAGGTATACATAAAGTTTTATACATGTTAAATGCAAAGGACAAGAGACTGGGCAATACGAGTGTAAAACTCTCTTCCCATAACATACAAAGCATAATCTCGAAATGCTATCCACAGACGCATACATTGACAGACAAACGAGGCATGAATGTACTTCACTTACATTTAGTAAAGCATTTAGATGAATACTACACTGGGAGATTCATTCAAACTTACGTTCAGTGAATGAATCAGGTGCGTGAATCTCTCGTGGGATGACTTCTATGGGAAAACGCGCGATTCATCATCCGTCTATCGATTATCCATCAATTTCTCCTAGGTGTATAAGGTCTAGTAATCTTCTCCGTGTCCCATACTTTTGTTTCCTATCCTCCGTGGACGGGGACTCTTTTTTCTTTTTCTATGATTAACGACGAAGTTAGAGCAGAGGATGTTGGTGTTGATTCATCGCCTACCCCAACCGTGAGAAGTTTGTCAAGGGAGATAAGAAAGTTAAGGAAAAAGCTCTTATCGCTTCGTCACTGTCAGGAAACTTGTTCGGTATATTGTGTCTTACAAGAACAAAAGAATACATTTTGTCTAAAGATGACTTTATGGTTATTTTCATCTTTTTTTAGATAACTCCCTTTAAAATATTCGTATTTTTCGTATTGCTTGTTGGTAAAATATCATATATTGTCTGGAAATAGATTCGTCAATGTAGTTCTAAATTGCACAATATTGTGCATGTATTGATCAGTACGTTTTTTATATCTACAGAGTCTCAAATATGTTAGTCGCCTTAGAATTCTCCTGAATGTATCAACCACTTCGTGATTTAATCTAGTAGAAGCTGGATTTAGACCTCTTTGTGCTTTGGTGGATTGAGTTCTATAACATATTGACTTACAAAACATACACTCATTTATCTTTTGGGCAAATCACTGTAACCACGGTGTCAACAAATCTGCTTAAGTCTAGATTTAGAACGCTTTAACCTTTCTATAAATTGAGTTCTATAACATACTGATGGTTCTAAACATATGCCCACGTAGCTCTTGACCTGTTCTGTGATGCAGACCCATTGCTATATATATACCTAGGAATGCCAAAGACCTTCCTGCCTACCTATGAGAACCCACGAAGAGATTTTTAACATTAGGTTCAGCTACTAGAGCAAAGCACTTGCCATATAGGCCAAATGGATCGGTGTTGATCCAAGTACTAAGCAGACTAACCTTGCTTGACCCCTCTGCCTGTGTGAGAGACGATGTATCACACGTGGTATGGCTGATACCAGAGAGAACTGAAGAACGAGAGACTAGTCTTTGAGGAAATGTGGACACCATGAAAGCCAGAGATGAGGAGAGATGCAGCACTAAGATTCTAGCTGCTGTGAATTCCAGATAAATGATCCTAGAACAGGTAGATCCAGGCGCCAAAGGCCGAGGGTAAATGCAGCACTGAATTGAGGCTGCTGTGAATAACAGATGCATAATACTAGACCCGGTAGTTCAAGGGACCGAGAGATAGAGATGTGGAAACGTGGAGAGATTATATTGAAGACTCTCATTCCCAGGGTAAGAAAGTATCTTATTTATGTAGGTTTAGGGGGAAAAAAAAAGTGTAATAGAAACAGGATGGTGGTGAAACAGAATGTGGTAAAAGAGAAACAGGTCATTGAAGAACCTTGTTGCAAAAATAGACAACCTTCATCTCTCACACTCTAACGGGATTATGTTGGACTCAAAGATCTTCCAGCCAAATAATCTTGACTATAGACACAGATGATCAGTTGTTTCCTTGAGTGACAATGACTATATTAAAACTCGCCTTTAGTGTCACTTCAAGTTGAGAAAAAAATCAAAATATATATATATATATATATATATATATATATATATATATATATATATATATATATAAAAGACAGATACACATTAAGAAAATAAAAAAAAAAGACACACATCAGGCACAACAACCAAGAAATATACAAGAGATATTCAGAAACTGTTCTACGACTCTCAAACACTGACACGGATGCGGAAGAGGCATACATATATATACATATATCGGCAGCCATGAAGAACACCTACAGATATTTGAACCAAATGGAAAATGTTCTTTATGACGCGCGCAGAAGAATGTAAACTCGGTTTGCATAGCGTGAGGAGAGGATTTCTCGCGTTTCGTCGAACGTCTATGAATTTTTGAGTTATATATATATATATATATATATATTTACTTATTTATTTCCACCCCCACTGTCCCCAGCTGTTACCCTTCGTGCACTGCCATCCCTTCGGTATGAATTGGTTGATTAATGAAACCGTTGCGTGATGTAAGGAGCTAATTGCCCTGCCAGGCGTTAAAAGTTTGACGCGAGAAGATAAGGGAAAGTCAGTCCAGGGAGAAACTTCCTGACACTTCGTTCAGGCGAAGCATTTCTTTTTCTTTGGCCCTTCCTGTTGTCTCCGCTAGTGACAAGATGAAATGGAGTTTACCCCCCCTTTGGTAAATCGTTGCTGGTAAGTTTCGTGTGAAATAAATCGCCTCAGGATAATGATTTTCCCTCTTATTTAATGTCTTGCCATTCGTGTGCTGAGGTCTTCGACGTGGGAAGTGAGAGAATATATATATATATATATATATATATATATATATATCTATATATATATATATATATATATATGTATATATATTATTTT
>JAYMFT010038341.1:0-15712 GCA_038088735.1 Panulirus argus | reverse complement strand
TATATATATATATATATATATATATATATATATATATATATATATATTACAAAAGTAATAATAATAATAAAGATGATAACGAATAGCAAACCTTAGCCAACAGGCTACCTCAGCGAATAGTCCTATTTATGATTTTGTTTCGTTCTTGTGAATGACCCCCACGCCCCACTGATCCGCCTCGCTGTTGTCCTCTTTTTAACCCAGCAAGGGAACGGGGTCGTCTAGCTCAGTTAATCAAGCTTCGTCAAAGGAATAAGGATGCTGGTCGTATTATTTTATTATGTAACGAAATAGGGCCTTTGTTATTTTCATTTGAAATATTTGTGTGTGTGTGTGTATCAACATATCCTATTGGTACTATGTGGAAAGTTACTTCAACATTCGTGGATTCCCATTTCCTGTAGTACACTTTTTATCACACAACTCTATAAAATTCTACATGCTTTCCACATTCACATTATGCTTGCTCTTTTCGCTCCATTCATCTACCACTCTTATAGCGTAGAGGAATTTTGTCTTTCCCAACAAGAGTCTTGCTTAAACTTATGTTATGATCTGTGGTTGTCCTATCATTGCATTTTTCCAAGAACTATTTACTGTTAGGTCTTCTCTCAGCTTTCCTAATTCTGGTATCATCTTTGTTGCACTCCTATGGTCCTTTGTGTATTAGTTTTCTGTGCGTTTTTCTTTTTTAATAGTTCCACATTCATGCACCTGAATACAATTCTAATTTTTGCTTGTGGAGACGATGCTGACTCCCAAGTACCTCCCACAGAGTGGTTCATTTCCAGCCAGGTGATAGCCATATCGAAGCCTTCTTTTACTGTATCTCATTCAATTTGTTTAGATTTCATCAACCATGTATCAGACTAACTTGGGAGTT
This sequence comes from Panulirus argus, assembly GCA_038088735.1. Taxonomy (NCBI): domain Eukaryota; kingdom Metazoa; phylum Arthropoda; class Malacostraca; order Decapoda; family Palinuridae; genus Panulirus; species Panulirus argus. The sequence goes on along the minus strand of JAYMFT010038341.1, from coordinate 14,829 downwards.
TGTTTAGGTCTCCTTGTAAATTAAAGAAGTTCTCCAGGATTTTTCCTTCCCTCATGACCATGGTATCATCTGCAAACATGTACAGGTAAGAGTCAAACTCTTGTGGCAAGTCATTCACATGGATGAGGAAGAGCACTGGTCCTAGGACAGAACCTTGCGGCACGCCGCTGGTACTCTCAACCCATTTCGGGAATGCTTCTCTGACATGCATCTTTGGTTCCCTCCCACTGAGATAATCTTATATCTATGGAAGGAGACTCCTCCTTTGTCCTACCTTAATATCTAACTTTTTTTTTTTCTTCGCTCCAACGGACGCATGAAACAGTATGGGAAAGAAGTGATAAAGAATTCATAGGGAATCAATTTTACTGCTCGCTTAGACACCTCCAGAAACAATACTGTCAAGTCACACACACTTGCATACTTTAAGATGCTTCACATTTATAGAATGACAATCTCTGTCTCTGGAGAGGACTTAAAGTACTTAGGTACGGTTCTACACCAGACAGGAGTAATTGAATGTACACAGAAGCTGAGTTTGTGAGTGCTCTCTTTTCCTGGTTATATTGTAAACTCATCCCGCAAACTTGCCACAACTTTCCTAAGTGTTACGCAAGGAATACAGTAAGAGTTTCAGCTACTCTGCCAATATCATTATTAAATGAAGCCGCAGGTTTAAGGCTGCTGACTTGTCAAAACGGCTGCCATCTGAAAGTCCGAGCCGTGTAGAACCCACACTATCGTTAAGGTCAAAGGTATCTCAAAACCACAATCTCGTTCGATCCATGTCTTGTCAGAGCCACGTCCATGTCAAAAATACAACTTTTTTGAAGTCTCTTATGGAACAGAGTCACATTAGAAATGCAACGTTGCCATTATCATGGCTCTTTTATCGTTATATTCTTGTCAGGGTTAGAGCTTTACAATCACAGTTCATGCATCAGCAACGACCCTAATGAAAGCAGAAATATTATCAAAACCAGAACTCCGCCGAAACTCTTCGATGGCTTGCAGATTCCTTCTCTGAGCGTCATCAGGCAGTAAGCACCCAAGGAGCCATCATCCCCTCCCAGTCCCTCAGCTATAACATCTCTCAGGACTTCCTCATCCTCTTATACGAAGCCTTAATGGATTTGATTTATCCATGCAAATACGCTGACGGCTTTGCCACTGTTATCATCATTAGCAACAGTTCTCCCGAGTTTACTGCCCTTCATAACACACTTAACAGCCTTTACAAGTGGACTACCGCCAACCCCATCAACCAAATCGTGACCGTAGTCATGCTCGTCAGTCTTAATTACAAGTGTGTCAGACCCCCGTACTGTCCCACAAGGACCCAGTGTAACCTTCCAGGTTGTTCAGTGACGCCAAACTAAGAAGGAAGACGTAGGTGCTTATCGTCTCTTTGACATCTCTATTCCTGAACTCAGAAACATCCACCCAACCTTCTTTCTTCCCATACCAACTTATGCTTCCCCCCACCTGTTGGTATTCTTTCCAGTCCACAACACACTAGGGATAATTAGAAAATGTGAAGTAAAGGGCATTCTCTCTCTGGACACGAGCAACGCATATGGGTTTGATGGCTCCATCCCCGTGTATTAAAAGAGTGTGCCTCTGAACTTGCAACTGTGTTTGCTCCTATGTTCCGTTTCTGTTTAAAAAGCAAAACTTTTCCTTCATGGAAGCGTGCATTGATACATTCCATCCCTAAGAAGGGTGACCGTTATAATCCCTCCAACAATCGTCCTGTTGCTTTGACATATTACATTTCTAAAGTCTTTGAATCCCTCCTCAACTCCCATATCCTTAGACATTTTGAATCTCAGTCTTTTATCTGGTAATCATCCTTGAAAGATTTTGGGGAATCCTATATAGTTGCCCTTGACATATCCAATGTTTTTGACAGGGTGTGGCATCGGGGTCTCATCTGTGAGCTCCCCTCTTTTGGCTTCCCTCACGTGCATTGCTCCTTCTTATTTAGCTTCTTCTCTGGCCGATCTATTTCCGTGGTTCAGTTTCAGTTTCAATAGTTTATTCCTTGATAGAGGAATCAGGATCCTAGTGCTGTCACTAGGTACCCCTGCACAATAATATCAGAAGCATATGGCAAGTGTCGCGAGTACATATAACAAAGGGGCTTACTAAAGCCTAAGGAAGTTGTTGATGCATTAACCTCTCCTTTCTCCATCGACAGTGGTGTCCCTCAAGGGTCTGTCCTGCCTAACATTGCATTTTTCCACATCCTTCAGTTCTGCTCCCTCTTCTCTCACTCGATCTGCATCTCGTCTCGACACAACTTCCTCAATAAACTCATATTGGGAGAGGCTATCTTGGTGGAGTTGACGAAATCTGGTTAAGTTTAATGCCTCCAAGACCCAGTCTCTCTATCGAAAATTCCTAACAACTTTCCTCTCTCCCTTGACGGCTCTGTAATTCCACTTCTTGACTCTATGAACATACTTGGTATCATTGTTAACATCCGCTCCTTCCTGGAAACCCCACATTATGGAAATAGCTAAGTCTGTCTCTACGAAACGGGGAGTCCTGTTTATATTTTGAAATTTCTTATCTTTCCAACTATTGCTCCGTTTATATAAAAGATTGATCCATCCTTATACGGAGTACTGCTCTCACATCTGGGATCGTCTTACTTGACAGAGTTCAGCCGAAAGCGGTCCGACTTATAAACTCTCCCAGGCTAACTCCAAAGCTTAACCTCTTGCCCTACGCCGTAATGTTGGATCACTTTCCCTCTTCAACAGGTATAACTGTGGTTTTTGCTCACTAGAGGTAGCTACTTCTGTTCCCCCACCGGTAACTATACCACGCAATCCTAAACCACCAATTAAGAAGCCCACAATACACTCAGCACACTGGCCCTTCTGACGCTTTTAAAAACATTACCTGGACCTCAACCAACAGGTGGGGAAGAAGCTAAACTAGAGATGGGCGAAGGGACGCCCCCTGTTGTCTGTTTTTCCCTTGTACTAAACGCCACCGTCGCCTTTTTTCACCCGAGATCCCTATACTCCGACGGGTGCAGTTCGGCACCACAAACGTATCGAGCCCAACCAAGCATGTAAAGACCGCTATCACAGCATCTCCACCGCAGCGTTAGTAAACATCACCAACAATAGGTAGTATGCCATCCTACCCGCTTCCCTGATGTTAATACTGTGTGTCTTTTACATGAAAGTTTTCATACTTAGGCTGCAGTTGACTTAATGGACAATATCATCATTGTTATTATCATTATTATTTTTGTTATTATCATTATTATTATTATTATAATTTTTAACAATATTATTATCATTATTATGATCATTATTATCATTATCATTATTACTAAATCATCATTATTATTAATGTTATTATTATTATTATTATTATCACCTACTCCGTTGTGAAAGTCGTGCTACAACGAGACCAAAGCGTTGTGGAAGCTACATCCTCATGAAAGTCAAAGTACTGTCACAACCAGTCATGAAAAATCTAAATAAGACCATTGCTAATAGCAATACCACGACATGAAGACGGACGTGCAGCATGATGGGAGAGGAAGGGAGGAGGGGAGAGATCAAAGGGAAGGGCCCCATCTCCTTTCAACCCCTTCCCCCTCACCCATCACCGGTGAGCCGCAAGGCTGCCTGCCTCTAGGCCTGCCGGAGAGCAGCGTTTGTGTTTCGTATGATTCAGCGCCGGGGATAAACTATCTCCCCTTGACACAGTCCACGCTTACGAGTCAGCGGAACGAGAACCATTCGACGACAAGAAATGAAATTGATGGCGGCCTCTTTAACGATAACAGAAAAACCCAAGGCTGTGTCAGGACGGGGGGGAGAAAAAAGATGGATCTGAGCACTAGCCAAGTGTGGCCGCCGCTGCCGTCTGCCAGGGGGCAGGACGTGGGGGTGCTCTGTGGCTGTGGGCTCTTGAGGAGGGTGGAAACCCCAGGGTTTATGGTCTATGGAGGAGACAGATACAACGCCTCTCCTCTCATCTCTTTGAGGATTATATATCATCCTGCATCTATCTCAATTCTTTCCATTTTTATTTTCAGTCCCCTCAAACTTGCTTCCTCAACCTTGAAACTGATCTTGGGGTACGGGGGCGTTTATATCGCCTGACGACCTGCATATACACAGCGAATGAGGAGATCACCTTACTGCCAGGGAAGGGCTTGTGATTGTGTGTCACCTGACGACCTACCCCGTTGGACCAGGTGAGCGGCGGGTCGTCGTCGTCTGCGTTGCTGGGAACGGTGGTGGTGGTGTTCCTTGACTGACTTACGGACAGATGGCGTGAGCAGACCTGGTCCCCCTTTTTTTTCGCCGCTAGATGGAGATTGCGGCTGACCTTGCCAACGTACGTACCTGTGGACGCGGTGTGCGGGGTCGAAGGACCTTCTCGCCCTTCTCGTTAAGTTCTGCCTCCTCCCTCTCGCTGCCCGACCCTCCGTCTTCATCCTCGTCCTCGTCGTCAGAGTACTACACCATGCACAGCCCAACATGCAATAATGTCATGCAGAAGCAGAACACGAGTTACAGAGACACACGCATAAGAGGAAAATGAAATAAACAAAAAACTTGAGGAGCCAAAAAGAAAAAAAAAAAATTCTAAAGAACTAAGAAACTGGATTAGTTGCACAAACTATGCATAAATGACAATATTATTACATGGTGAGGCATTTTCCATTTCCAGAGAATCTACGAATCTAATCGGGCACCGTTAAAACACACTGTCCATGCATGAAGGTTCAGACTGAAATAGAATAAATATAAATTGTACATTACAGAGAGTAAAATTATACAAAGTTGCGTCATGAATTCTTGATGGCCGTGCCGTGAAAACACAAAGAGAGGGAGAGCGTTAAAAAGAAAAAGAAAAAAATCAGCCTTACGAAAGCTACAGCTAAGGGTGAGATTGGTCTACCTACTCTTCTTACCCGGTCCGTCTGCGCGTTCTTGCGGGAGTTCCAGCAGAACTCGAGGATGGCGACGACGATGGCGAGAGCCAGGCCGCACAGGAGCACCACGAACACCCCACCTGAGGGAGGCACACCAGGAACACCCTCCTCAGTAGTCAGTCACACATACAGGTAACAAAAAGGGCCGTCCCGCTGAACGGTATTAATAGTAATGATAACATATGTCACTTCTGTGAGGAGAGTGAAGACTTGGATAAGCAAATGATGTAACAAGTCTTTAAGTTTACATGACAATCCGAGATGATTATACGTCTGCCAGTTACTGGTGGAAAACCTCGAAGATAATATCTGAATTTTCTTACTCCTTTGAGCACTAGGGTACGACCCATGAGCAAGGGGGACAAGACACATGGGCTTGATGGTTTACCTTTGACTTGACTTTTTTCCTTGAAGTTATCTACCTGCTCACAGGAGGCCAGATGGGGGTAAAAAATATGTATGAAGAAATTTATCCATGTTATAGCCTACATAGAGAAGTACGTCTAATTCTAGAAAGATTATTCAAACATCTGTAAATAATAGCACACACACACACACACACACACACACACACACACAGGAAAGATTGCCGCTTGAACACATTTACACTTCAGCAACCCTGGGAAAAACATTTGTGAAGTGTAACATTACCCTGAATTATATTACTGGAACGTGGATACGTTTTGAGACTTCATCATTCAAGTACACGTAACTTCACGTTGCACTGTATATATAACACAGATACTCTCTGTCTGTCTGTCTGTCTGTCTGTCTCTCGTCAATTCCTGCACAATATTAACGTTTTCTGCATCAAAGCCAGATGTATAAACATGAAGTGAAATTTACCATCTTATGTGTTCTGTCTAAAAAAGCTGGATATCATAACAGTGACAGATACTTGAATAATACTACAGATGATATCAGAATTAGCTGTACCAGATTATAATGTCTTTAATAAGAGTAAATTACATTAGATTGGTTGCAAAGTTATACCAAGGAGAATAAATACATAATCATGTTTATTACACTGGAGTCATTGTACACTGAACGTATTCAATAGACCACCAATATAATTGCTGTAGTTGTATCTATACCCTCAAAATGAGACAAAATGAGATCAAAATTGATGATACAGTGTACGAGACTAGCAAATCTTTATATCAAAACAACGAAATAACAGTTTTAGTATTAACTGTAACTAAAGAGGCTACTACTTCAAGTCAAACGATTCATGACCTAACACAAGTTAACAATATATTAGACTTGGATAAGGACAAATTTTCTATCTAATCTTCCCATTTATATTTTCATGTCTGTGTATTCTTTCTGTACAAAATGGTGTTTCCTGGTGAATTAGAAATTTAGATTATTGCTACTCTCCTCCAGAAGACAGCGTCTTAATAGCAAAGCAGTTCCGTTACCTGTCTTTCCCCCATTCTCCATGATCTCTCTCTAACTATCTCTTTTTACCTCTCAGTCTGTCTCTATTCATCTTTGTCTCTATCCCTTTCTACCTATCTTTTTCCATGTTTCTCTCTCTCTCTCTCTCTTTCTCTATGAAAAAAAAGAAATCATTTTCATCTGATGCAAAAACCCAGACAATCAACAGCCTTCCATGAATAATTCTTCAGTTCACTTCAGCCCTGGCAAACGAAAATCCATCAACCATGGAGATGCCAATCAATTACCAAAACGACAAACGAGAGAGAGAGAGAGAGAGAGAGAGAGAGAGAGAGAGAGAGAGAGAGAGAGAGAGAAATGACACTGCTAAGGGTAAGAAGGACTTAAAAGTGGCTTAGGTACGATATGCATGTTCAGTAAAATAAAAGCAAAAAAGATAGGCTGAAGAGACACGAGGCGGGACTTTCTCGATTCATCGTTCTCGCATACGTTTTAGAACGATTTTGGGAAAAAGGAAATGTAACCGAAACTGGTTGGATTTTTGAGGGGCAGATTTTCCTCCTAAGAAATGGGTCGGGGGGCGGGGGATCAGGAAAGCGTTTACGAAAAGAGAAACGCGATGTTGCAAACGCGCGTAAAGAAAGACTTGCAAACACACAAGATACATTCACATAACACATACACACATATATATGCACATGTATAAACACACACACGCAAATGCGCTTTAACAAACTAAAGGCATATATGCATATGAAATACCCAGATACAAGATACACACACATTGAAAGCTCATAGCTATTCTAAAGATGGAAAGACAGAGCAGCCAGGGGCCGTAAGAAAACTAAGCAAGAAATCTGCAAGACACACTGTAAAGAAGTACTTTTATAAACTGATTGATTAAGCTGGAAATGATGAGAGTATATAAGATTTTGAAAAATTGTATGATAGTTGAGAAGGTTTAAGAGATGAGGCCCTGCGAGTGTAGGACTCTATCCCCGTCCTGCAGGAATAGGTAATCACACAAAGACAAACACATGTGCAGTCCATTACACAAGATGGGGCAAATCTCATCTAAAAATAAACAAACATTGTATTTATATTTTCCCAACAGTCACACAGATTTGCCAAACTCTCATTGAAGACTTTGACTTCAGTAAGCTCTGGAATCAATTCTTCTGCCATACGACTCGTGCAAGAGAGAAGACCAACACACACAAGCAAAGTAGCGGCTCTAGGTACACCCCCAAGTGAAGGTCCTGGACATCTAGCTTAACATGGGATGTTATATTCACACCCCAGAAAATATAAAAATCTTTTGGTCATCACGTGTCTTGAGTGGGGGTCGGCGGCGGCGGCGGAGCACCGTATCTGCCAGGCTGTTGAACCCAGCTCAAGAGGAGTGCAAGAGTATCTTAAGACGTTAAGACGTGCATAAAATTGAATGGATAAACAAGATCCCCCGGTGTGTGGTAAATGCACGGGGGGATGGAGTGCGGCGGAGGAGGAGGAGGAGGAGAAGAGAGAGAAAAAGTTTTGCGAGGTTAGTGTAAATGATCTAGCAACATGGAAGTTAGTTAGAGTTGGTGAAAGCGGCGCAATAGTTGGTTACAGTTGATCACAGACTTGATAAATGAAACATTTTAAATCCACGAATGACATTATTTGCGCCTCCTTAGTCACGCGAAAAGTCTGAAACGTCTAAATGCCTTTATATTCCTTTGGAGATAATACAGTGACTAAACATAAAAGTATATATATAATCACAGTATTTTTTTCCATCTGTAAAGAACGCAGTTACATAAATATGTGTTTTAACACCATTTAGCGCTTGATCTTTTCTGAATGGAAACGTACTACTGGAAGCTAACTCTGTGGTGTTTTAAAACGTTTATCATTTCGTCCAAGATACAAACATGTTGTATTAACGTTGTAAAGTACCATTAAGTACAGTACATAAGTAGCGCCTTTGGTTCCACTTCTACTTAGAAATTATCCTAACATTACCCATACGACGCGTCACCGAAGCAATTAATTTCCGATGACAGTCGAAAGATAACTTGTACGTCTGCATTCACCTCACCCGTGTTGGCCGGTGGCTTGTTTTCAGACCGCGTCTGCCTCTTGACGCCATCACCCCTATTGTGATGGCTGCGTTGCTACCCACTCAGGGGGATCCTGGCCACTCCACATAGCAGAGACACTTTTGCTATTGAAGTTTACCATTTAGGAACAATCTTCCTTTTTTATTTTCTTCTATTTACCATTACTTCTAAATCATGGGTACTCTTACAACTTCATGTCGAACCTTTTACTATTGAAATGAGAGGCTCCCACTGGAGTCCTGTAGCCGCCCACCGTATTCCACAAACCATCCGAATGCGACCAGGATCTTGACGAAATATTGTCGCGAAGTTATACAAAAAAACCGACACAGCATCGATCCGGGCCTTCCTTCCTACCGTACCCGACAGGTTCCATTCACACGCGCCTCTCAAGTGAGCAAAAAGGGAAAAAAACTCTGAGGAGGATGAAAGTACTCAACGCCAAAGTTTCTAATCGTATCTAAGGCTTTCAACTAATGCTATGACGGAAGTCTTGCGCAAGTACTCACGCCAAAGTCTCTAGACGTCTAAGGCTTGGAAACTAGTACACGTATGAATACAAATGCACTGCAGGAAGTATGAGAAGATCGTGAATGAATACAACTGCGCTACGGGAAGTATGAGAAGGTGTATTGGTGCTCTAATCCCTCGTAAATCATCATTCTACGTTGGGATTCTAATTATGCAAGATGAGCGAGGGACAGTCTGCTGGCAGCGGAGGATGTTTTAAGAGGATTTAGGACATTCTGAGTTCATCCTCAAGTTCGACGTAAGGAGTTAAATTCTGGGTAAGGTTAAGCTACGTCGAGATTTCTCTGGATGCAGTGGAGAGGTGTAGTGAGGCAGATATAACGGAGACTCACTATGAGGAGGAAGAAGAAGAAGAAAAAAAAAAAAGAGCACGAGTCAAGGGAACATCTTTTCGTACGAGTCAGTGAATCGCAGCTTTGCAAAGACGAGTACGAATCAATACCTCCAACTCGATGGTACAAGCTTTTTCAAAACGACGGTCCGACCCATCGGGTATGACGGCCTGGTCTTTAACCTGGCCCTGAGAGGTCAGGTCAAAAGGCCAGGCTGTCTTAACCGAGGGCTGCACTTGCAGTGTTCACGGTGTTGGTGTATGGCGCAAACCCGGGGCAGTGTAAATAGCCAGCGAAAACTGCGGAACTAGAGGCCGGGGGCGTCACAAAAACTGTGTCCCTTATGCTATAAAACATGGACGGGACGGGAGGGGAGGGGAGGGCGCAAGAAAGAAAATGGTAAAAATGCAGAATTCCACCACGTAAAGTCTGACTCCGGGAATCATACATATCTTTGGAACAGAAGAGTTCTTGAATATCAGCACGTTAAACAAGGCAAAGCATCGTGGAACATCAAACAGGGCATCGAATCGCAGCATGTTAAACAAGGCAACGAATCGTAGCATGATTAACATAGCAACTAATAATGGCATGTTAGACAAGGCAACGAATCGTCTGGCGTTAAACTATGCAACGAATCATAGCAGGTTAAACATGGCACTGAATCGTAGACAAGGCAACGAATCGTAGCATGTTAAACAAGGAAATGAATCTGAAAACAGAATTCTTCGCGAATCATTGCCAGCTAAAGAAAATATGTCAAAATCACAGCATGTTGAAATAAAAGTCTGGAGAATCATTTTGAGTTGACAAAATACCTCATGAATCAGGACGTATGAAACAAAGGACTACATGATTCAAAATCTTTTAAAGAAATTGCTGAATAAATCATTGCAAATTATACTATATCATATATGAACAGCAAAAGCATTTATGAATCATAGCTTATTAAATAAAAGACTTCATTAATCACGTCATAAACAAGAGACTGTACATCACAATAAGCTAAACAAAATAAAAGAATCAGTCAATTCTATTTTTTTTATCTTTTGAGTCGTAGCATTTTAAGCAAAAGACCTCCTCAATCAACAAAGAATAAAAACAGTGCCATTAACAGTAGCACTGTTCCCAGTAACAGCACCAGTAACACCAGTAGCGTCGTTACCACAAACGTTACCAGCATTACTAAGTAGTCCTTGCACCAGCAGCACCGCTTGTGGCAGCATTAGTCGCAGCATAGAAGCAGCAGAGGGAAAGCAGCAGCAATTAGTATCAGCACAAGAGCAGAAGCACTGGTAGCAGAAGCAGCAGCAGCAGCGGAAGCAGTAGTAGCAGCAGAGCAGCAATAGCATTAGGAGCAGCAGAGCAACAGTAACAGTAAAGCAACATCGGCGCCAGTAACAGTAGAGTAACAGTAGCATTGGAGACAGCAGCAGCAGCAGGAACACACACTCTACCCTCCCCGCATTATTGTGAAGGTGGAAAAAAGAGAAAAACATGTATTCACAATCCCCCCCACCCCACCCCGGTAAGTGTTGCGGCGCGAGGCAACTCAAACTGTACGCTTGCAAATTTCACTCTTTGCTTTGTTTTTGACGTCTGGCAACACAAAGTCAGTGTTTGCTTGTTAATTTTTGCTTCAGATATTATGGCATTTGGCAGCAGAAAAACGCGCGTCTGTTATTGATGTGAAGTTTGAGTTGTTCATACAATTTTGGGGCACATTTAATTTCTCACATATCGCTTTTTTTCCTCTCTCCCTATTTTTACCTCTCGAGGCGCGTCAGTCTTTGCTATAAAGAATTTGAGTCTGAATGGATATTTTGCCTCTACTTTTGTGGAGTCAGGAGATATTTTACAATCATATTCTTTGCCTCTATGGGCTATCAACATTTGGACTAGAACATTTGCTTCTAATTCTCCTTCTTCCCCTTATCATTATCATTATCAATATCATTATTATCATCATCATTATTTGTATCTGCACATTATTACTGCTATCATCATTATTATCATCGTCATTATTTTCATTATATCCGTACATTTATACTACTGTAATCATTATTACCATTATCTTTTATATTCATACATTAGTACTACCATTATCAATATCATTATCATTATTGCTTATTCAGGGAGGCGAGCATGATTTAATCCTCATGGTTGTTTACCACAGCCATGGACGAGCCACAGTTGTTTACCCTTCCTCTCCAACACATCCATTCCATTCCCGTCTCGAGTGCTCAGTGCCGAAGACTCACATCAACATGGCACTGTCGGGACTACTGTGCTTTAGACATATACCCATTTTTTTGCCCCATCGGACAGTGACCTCTCCATCAACACTCTCTTTGGTTCCCTTGTCCCTTCATATGACTCACTCCAGCCCTAGTGGTCCCATCAGGCACCACGTCCACTCTTCTAGGCAACTACAGCTGTCCACCTCCTTTATCCAGGTCCTCCTCATTCGAGCTTCCATTCAAAACATCTTGCCTGCTTGCCTGCCTGCGTGGCGTGTGTGTGTGTGTGTGTGTGTGTGTGTGTGTTCTCCCGAAGCCTTAACCTACCAGGACAAGGGACTATATAACCATGTAGGGTTGTAGGAGATTAATCAGACTAAATTGTCTGCTTGGGAATCCATCAGAGGAGCCTTGTGACCGAAAGGGAGCATTAGGCAACCAGAAGCCTCTAATCAGTAGTCCTCCCGGGAATCCAGAATACGAGGCTCAGCGGGGACATCCCGCTCAGGAAACGTAAACACAGCCTCGCAACACGACGATTAACTGGATGTCGAAATGACATGAAAATGGATTTTCATTCGGATCACGGGAGAGTCTGTTTTGGATCACGAAACACATATGCGATTAAAGTAACTACAGTCGGTGTGTTAACACTGAGAAGAAAAAATAAGTGGTAGAAATTATGAAAGAAAGAAATTCAGACATATTAGGACTTTGCGAGAAAGAGCATTGCATTTTAAAAGGTGATGTACAAAGGTTTAGTCAACATGGAACTGGTTACATGTTAAAGCCAAAGTATCTAAAAGAATTGGCAATGTAAATCAAATAAGTAATTAGATAATGAAACATAACAGTAGATTTAAGACCTGCAAAATCTAGTCTTATACAAGTATTTTCTTCCTGTAAGGGAAGCCTACTATAAAACGAATGATTCTATAATACTCTACAGAGAATACAGGAAAGAGTAATATATAGAGAAAATATAAGGAGATTGGACTGGCACTGTGAAACAACAGGAAAGGCATCGAATTCGTAATTAGGCATCTACTGTCGGAAACAAAAACGCTTAAGGTGAGAGCATTATTGCCTTTTGTTTTTTTGCATATCCCGGTCAACAAAGAATACATTCAATAAACAGTGCATGCAACAAGTGGTCGTGGCGTAGGTGGAACCATGGAAAACAAATATACACTGAGAAGTAAATAACGGATCTATCTTCAAAGAACAATAGGAAGTTGTTCGGACATGTAAAACAATCAGTGTCATGTGGCCCAGATCACAGAACGGTGCTGCTTAAACTAAAGTTAGGAAAACCAAAATTAAAAACGGAAACACAAGATATTTCAGCTAGAATTTGAAAAAGGAGAAATGTAGAGGAAGACTTAAGACAATAAGTGTTTAGCTTGCTACGGGAACAGACAAAGGGAGATAGATATTGAGTATGAATGACGCAACTCTAAAGAAAATGTGTGCAACACAGCTCAAGAAAAGTCAAGGTTAAAGTAATAAGAAGAACTAAAGAAAAACCCACAGCAGTAAAGAAGATAATGCGACCGTTTAGAAAGTGAATGAAGACTAGAGATGTATAAGACAGGTTGAGCTATATAGTAGCTTGAACACAAACTGAAATGATTAATAAATTAAAGGAAGACGCCTGAGAAGGCCTTAGACAAGATCTAAAGAATTATTTGGCTAGAGCTCAGAAAATGTCTTACAGTACATCAAAGAATTATAGAAGAGGAGCAAAGGATATGGTATATGTTATAAAGAATCTAATGGGAGAAAATCATTTCAGAAGAACCAAAATAATTAACCTGTCGATGGAAAAAATGTTTTAAGGATCTGCTGAATGTGTGAGAAAACAAGATGATAACGCATTGGTGGAGGTAACTGACGAAATGGAAGAATGTCACGCCCAGGACTGGATTTCACAGGCTCGTCATCCCTACCCTGTTATGCTCAGTATGAAGGGGGTGATGTAAACGAACACTAAATCAGGTAGAAATGAATATAAAATCGGGCTAGTTGTCTCCTAAAAAAAAAAAAAAAAGCAAGAACAATCCAATTAGAAAAAGTCTTATCTTTATCTTTAATCTCACAGTTCACAGGTTGGCCGCGACTTGGGCTAGCCAGCGGCAGTTCAGGTTTATTCGAGTCCTCATTGTCTTTCGACTGTCCCTAAAGGATGACATAACCACAGTACCTCGATTTCTCTCAGTAGCTAATAGCGTAATTTCACATGTTCCATCTCGGCTAATCAATCATCCCTGTCTCCGACTTGCTAAACAGCTATATACTGAACAGCTGTGGTGTCGGTGGTCAGCGAAACTGCTAACTGTGCAGTTTGGACTGCCCCTCCCATAATCACTTTGTTCTAACACATTACTGGAAACATACGTATGTATAACTTGCCGGTTCGTACTTCTACAACGCCTTACTTATACAATAACTTACTTTTATTATGATGATAGCGTTCGTGTAATGGCAAATAAAAGTGTAAAAGTAAAGTTAATTCTTTGCAATGCTGCTAAATTATCACATGATTTTAGTGGAAACAATGTACGATCAACCTGGTGATACTTCATCGAATATAAGTCACGATTAATGTACGATCAACCGACCAAAAAATTCATTAATCATAAGCGGCTAAGGGAAGGCTTAAAATGCTTTTGAATTCAGCTATTCCAATTAGTTTGTGAATAAGAAAGAAAATGAACATGACGGAAGGCTTAGATGAAGCTGCCCTTCCTGAGGTAAGTAATGAAGGGGTGGAGAAAGCTCTCAAGGAGATGAAAAACGGGAAGGCTCCAGGGGACTACCAAATGTCAATAAGGACCATTAAAGCAGCCGGTCCAGAAGCAATAAAATAGTTTAAATATATTGTCAACACCGCAGCGAAAAGGGGAAAGACACCATCAGACTAAATATCATCTGACCAGTCTACAAGGAAGGAGGAAAGCACAACTTTGAAAATTACAAGAGGCTTCCATTATTATCTCATTAAGGGAAAATATATGGATACCAGGCATGGGTTAATAGATGAGGATGTGTGGAGGTGTTGGAAATGAAATGTTTGAGGACAGTATGTGGTGTGAGGTAGTTTGTTCGAGTAAACAGTAAACGGGTAAGAGAGAGGTATGGTAATAAGAAGAGCATGGTTGAAAGAGTGTGTATATATATATATATCCCTGGGGATAGGGGAGAAAGAATACTTCCCTCGTATTCCCTGCGTGTCGTAAAAGGCGACT
>JAYMFT010038330.1:0-15712 GCA_038088735.1 Panulirus argus | reverse complement strand
ACTCGGCAAGCTGCTGCGTCACATGATTATTGTGTGGCCATCGGCAACTCAAGGGTGTGCCGTTTTGATAACTGCTTATTTCCTTACACGTCGAAGCTTTGGAACTCTCCACCTTCTCATGTCTTTCCCAATAACTATGACCTGGCTCATTTCAGAAGACAGGTCTTTCACTTTTTCAAAGATCCGTAAATGCTTTCCCTTTTTTTCGTGTTTCTTAATTCAATTTTTAATTTGGACCCGGCCTTGATGTGGACTTTTGTCCGTGACTGGAGCCTTCAACATAAAGAAGAAAAAAGTTCAAGACCAAAAGTGTTAATTTTCTTTGCTATGAGCGAAGTTAAGTCTTCGGTTAAACCTTTTTCATTAGTGACTTAAAAGATTAATTTCGTTAATGATCCCACATCGTTTAGGTCGTTGGACGCTGGGAGACAAATGTGGGAAGTTTACAAGTTGTGACCAACGTTAAGTCGCAAGCTGATGTGTAACGCCAGACGATGGACGGGGTAAGAACCAAACGTTTCCTCAGTGTCTGCCAAGCTGCGGACGCCACACACAAACTGTTAAGAGGAAAATGTTGAAAAAGAAAGTGTATCAGAGCGTGTGGGATGGGCCGTGTGAATGAAACACCGACTGACTGACTGACAGACTGACTGAAGTATGAGAACAGAATGTAAACGTTCGATCCTCCCGAGGGAATGAGGAACGTTTGATCACCCGAGGAAACACAGGCGTCGTCGGGGCTCAGCAGCATTTGATCCCCCGTCACGATACCCCACCTGACGCACTTCCCTGCTGGTGCTCCTGCATGTGACGGGTGTTGGAGACTGGTCTTCTGTGGTGGTGAGTGACTGTGGCAGTCTTACTGTGTCGTGTGGAACTGGCGTGACGCGCGCGATTGGCCCTTCGTCTGATTCAGAAAACATTTGAGAAGTAACGTTTTATGTTAAACGGAGACGTATGGAGATAAGATGAAGGTAAAAGCTTTTTGAAATATAATTATTAATAAAATTGTTTGTTTACGTAGGTATTTACGTGGTCTTCTCTCCTTGCGATAGTGTGGTGAGAGACGTAGAGTGGGTGGTACGTTTGTTAAGCGCCTCCCTCATGAGCGATGGTACACATCTACACCAAATTCCGTAACGTAGGACCCATCCGGCCTCACCCTGAAATATCTCAACATTATCCTGAATCACACAACGTTTACGTTGCTGTCGCTGTCACGAGTCGAACCGATGGACAACTTAGAGTGCCGAGCCTGCCCAGGGCTGCCAACTGCTTAGGCTGTATCACACACACACATACACAAACGTGCCAGGGTCGTCTGACTTTTTCCCATCGCTATGGACTACGGAAAATGGGAATAACCATGTGTGTGTGTGTGTGTGTGACTTGGTAAGACAAGTATTCAGATGTGTCCGCAGAGGTTGGGGGACAAGTCCAGGATATTAAAACATCACAGAGAGGAAGTGCACCGTACGAAGACGTCTCGCAAAGAAAAAAAAAATCTTTTTACTCTGTTTTTACCTGTTTGAAGTCGCCCTTGAACGCCCTTGTGGGCGGATGTATGCCGGTGAAACATGTATCACTCGGTCCTGAGTATGAATTCTGTCCCTCGTTTCACTCTCTCGTTTCAGGGGGAACCCGCAGGCCACAGTGCCCAGGACGGTGAAGCATTATTTACGGATAGTATTTCATTTGGCGTGTGCGCGGGGCTCATTCCCCGCTTTGAAGCGTTGTCTTTCACTGAGTTTGATTCTTACCAGTTTCTGGCAGGGCGTGAGTAGTGCTGCCTTACATCTGTCATTCATGATACCTCCTCACCTGCACGAGTTCACCTTCATATTCCTGAAACGTGTTTGGACAGCGTACTCCTGATGGCCCACGCCTCCTCCTCCTTCCTCCTCCTCCTCCTCCTCTCGCCATTACTCTCTCTTTTTTCATGAGAGAGGCATCCATCACAGACGGAATTCTCATAAACGCCTGACACTGGACGAAGAAAGATGAAAAACACTTGAAGAGAGAGTAAGAAATGTTTGTGACGACAGGGGGTAACAGAGAAGGATTGGTTTGTAGCGTATTTAGGCGAGCGATATTAAACCCTTCTTGACAGTTTAGAATCAATGAGGCAGTTTTGAGATTGAGAATGATGGTACGGGGCATCACTTCAGTACTCCCAAGTCCGGACGGTGGTACTTTCCTGAGCGGTGGCAACTTCCAACCGATGCATCTTTGCCTTACCGAAATAACACGTAGGTTGTGGCGCTTTACAAATTGCACAGAATCAGTCATTCACACAGAAATAGTCTCGCCATTTATAGATCATAACAGTTTCATTTTCTTTTGAGACAGGTAAATGAGAAACAAAAATGTATTTGAGGAGCGACCTCTGCTCAGTATATCGGTGTTGATCTATTTGGGGTATGTTTTAGCATCAGTGTTTACGTTAGGGAGACGTACCAGCGTCAGCGGATGTGTGCGTGTGTAAGGGATGAGTGGGCCTGGTGCCGGCGAGGGAGGATGTTGGCCAGAAACATTTATCCCCGTCGGTCGTGTTTCAATGGGTGACCCGACGATAGAGTTCTTCATTCAGTAATGGAGCTGTGTTAACGAGGGAGATACGACCCCTCCTGGCTGAGGTGGATCATAACAAGAGTTTTGAATCTAGAGTACATTCAACGTTTGATTGGTATATATATATATATATATATATATATATATATATATATATACCTGGTATATATAAAGTTTGGCTCATGTATACGTTTGAACTGCTGGTATGTGTTAAGTGCGAAGCTGGCTGTTACGTGTGTTTTACCAGGCTTATGTTCGGCCGTCTGTCGAGTACTGAAAAGTCAGCAGAAGAAGTCGAGACACCAGGGAGGGTTGAGGGAGGGCAGGATAGGGTGGAGGAGGGTGCAGGGTGAAGTGGACTACAGGAGAAGCTCCGTCCACATTGGCCACTGAGCCAGCGTCAAGCGGTGTCCGTGTGACCCCCAACCGACATGCTGGTTACGCGGAACCCTCCAGAACAAATTCGTTGCATCCGTCACGTCTTCTGTTATCTGGCGTCCTACACACTGCCCTTGGAGGACATCGACAAGGAAGAAAACAAGAGGAAAAAAAAAAAGAGGAAGGAAACACGGACTGGGAGTTTGTGGCTTCAACAATAGCCATTACGTGAGTGAAGCAGCCGCGGTGTGTGTGATTACCCGGCAGAACGTGGCAGATGCTCCAAAGAGACTTCTCTCAGCCCGTCAGCAGCGGCAGGAGGGGTGAGCCAGAGTCCACCTGGTGTGCTGCAGCTGATGACATGTTTGGGAGACGCTTGGGTCGCAGGAGAGGTAACCAGCTGCGGGTTGAACCCGGGGTTATAGAGTTGGTTGTAAACTATTCTCCGACAAAGAACGATGTTATGTACTCCCGCTTGAATTACGGTCTACAAATGTTTTAAATCAGACCGCTCATATTGGACTGCAGTTCATTACACATTTTCGCGCCAGTCTTTGACTGGCAATCAGAAATAGAATTTATATTCCAGACACGTGTATCATTTGACTGTACAAGGTATTCCGAGCCCAACTGTGCAGGAGAGAAGGACGACATTAAGGGCCACTCCCTCGCCACCAAAAGGTCTACGCCATGTTTCACACCAACTTTGAAGTCGAAATTTAAATATTTGTCCTCAAAGTTGAATATTTTTCAAGGCAGAGTCTGCTGCAGGACTTCCAGCATTGATGTGTGTTATAGAATGTCCAGCGTCAGTAACGTGCATTGCGAAATGTCCAGCGTTGGTGTGGTGCAGTGTGCAATGTCCAGCATTTTTATGATTCACCGTAAAATATCAAGTCTTGGAATACTGTATCGTAAAGTGTCGGCCACTGATGTGATACTTTAAAAAAGTGTTTTAATCTTGAATTGATGTATCATGTAATGCTTAGCGTTATTTTGCTGCAATATACAATATTTAGATTTAAAGTGAAACTACCATTACAGTATTGTTCGTGTATAGTAAAGTATGCTCTAGTATACCATGCGTCTACTGTTGTTTTGGCTTATGTCTCACTGTTATGACGAAACTCTAAATTTCTTGAGCACGATGGCACGCCCTTTGACCACTCCCAAGATGCGTCCAAAGCTACTGTCATCGCTGTGTAGAACAACAGACATGTTCCACTGGTGAGGTTACCCAGCGCCAAGCGGTACTGAGCGATGAATGAATGAACGCCACCATCATTCCTCAGCCAACAACCACTCATCTGCAGGATTGTTATGGTACCGCTACCGGTGCGATTAAAGAGGACAAACACATAACCTATTAAGCGGTAGGAGCACAACGCCACGCCTGGCAGTAGGTCAGGTTGGGTCGACCCGGCTGGCAGCCACGAAAATGACGTGGCATGAATATTAACACTTGCCAGTAACTTGCTTTACCCTGTCCCGTGCGCCGGGAAAGTTTATGTTTTGTGTGGATGAAAATTGTTGGGATGACACCTTTCAGTAGTTTCCTGCAGAAATGCCTGCCACTCTAGCTAGGGCACTTGACCGGCGCTAGTTTCAGCTCCTGACGGCACCTTGTATCAGAATTTGGATTGTTTACCAGCTACTGCCAATTCGTACCGCCGTTGGCTTAGTGAGGGGAAATCCTTAATTACATTTTGAGATTTACAGGACGAAATGTTTGGATTAGTGGCACTGGAGGGATAAAATCAGCATTGCCCCTTGCTGACGACCATCCGACCCTTACATATGAGCGACCAGACCTGCTACACCGAAGGACTGTCACCACTGAACAACTTCTTGGAAAGATTCCTGTAATTTCCAGCTCAGGAAGCGGGTGTTACGAGATTTTCGTCACCATTCCCGTGTGACGTTGATTCTGAGGGATGGGCACACGACATAGCCAGCCGCCAGTGATGCGTTTATCACTGCAGGAACCTTGTCGTCACGGCCAGGCACACCCCACCAGGTTGTCTATCACCACAGTCGTGGGTAATAGATCACCGTGCACGACAATGCGACGCCTGGTATGACGACTTGGCCCTTAAGGGTCAGGTCAAAGGCCAGCTCATTATACTCAGCGGTCGTAACATTGCGCTCAGAATGCCAGGCAAGCCCGTCTGGACCTCCTGTCTGCTTGCCATTTTTCCATCTCGCTTGCTTGCCTGTAAGGGCGCTGCTTTCCCTACTAGATAGTATGCCTGCCCACCAGCCACGGCGCCTGCCTGCTGCCTGCCTGCTTACCTGCCTGCTATCTGGCTGCAGAGCCCCACTGAGCAACCTTCCCGCTTGCCTGACTAGTCAGGTGAAAGGCCTGGATGCTGCCGGTGTCTGTGGCGGAACGCGTTACTTTAAGGGAAGGACCCGTCTCCAGCCGGCCTGCAGGACCCTGTGGGAAGCGACCCATCTGTACTGCTGAGGGGGAACCACGAACACCTCTCTCTCTCTCTCTCTCTCTCAATGGCTCCCTTGGGGATTGTAACGGTGGAGGTGAGTTAACACCCTTGCATCACCTCATTTACAAGTGTAAGTTGTGGAGCGGGAACTACACGGAGCCTCTCTCATACTTACACTTTTCTCCACACTCACTGCCGCCAGGTCGACACCCTTCGCTATGTGAGTGTCGCGTGTCTGTCCTTTTTTTTTTCCTGTCTGTTTGTGTACGTGTGTGTGTGTGTGTGTGTGTACAGTTACCTCTTTGCGCTACGTAGGGGTGGAGGTTTACTTACACTCGTAGGGTCCCCGTCTCTTGAACCATATCTATTACTTTAACCTCAGTGGGTCAGTCTGATGTTTATAACAAGAGTGAACGTGGAGAAATTATCGTTTGCCTCCGATCATTCCCCAGCGGCCATGCACGACAGGAACACGATGACACTCGGTTCGTTTTTAAACGTCTTCAAAAAAAGTTAGTGCACCCCGGGTGGGTGGTACCGTAGAGTTCTACATTAATATCGGCTTCCTTTCCTCCGTCGCGATACAGACGCACTCTAACTTTTCCCGCTCATTTCTTTCGGTTCTTCAAACTTTCCCAGATGCGGGACCTGGAGTGTGTCGCAACTTCGGATTCCGTCCTCGGTCTGTGTGCATACGAACGACATTATAGAAAAGCAATATAACCTTTGTGTTATGACGTCATGCATTGTTCTCTGACGGAGACTCCAGGTCGGGCCAACCCTGGAGGAGGAGCCCTCAGAGCTTCACCGGTTGGGGGAATGGGAACGCTTCTTAAGTGGCGCCTCCTGCTGGTGGTGGTGGTGGTGGCGGCAGAGTCTGCTTTAGGGCTACAGCGTACCTACCACCTCGACAACACTTGTTATCCATTGCTTTGTAGTACCGAAGGGCACGGTCACGTGGACCCGGAGAACACGGCCGTCAAGGCAGCCAAGACACGGACGGTCTTTCATATTTCAAAAGTTTCTCTTTAAATTTCCCGTTTCTGCAGAAATATTCTTTCCCAACCATCGGAAAGTTAAACTGTTTCCAGCCATCAGATCTCCGGAAGTTATTTCAGCCAGGCCCTTCATATTGCATAGTGATAATTTTGCTTTTACCTGATGTCAGTTTGACATTTTTGCGTCAGTGTTGTGGGTACCAGTTGTGGTGGATACAGCGTAAGTTAGAGAATGAGGATGCTGGAGGCTATACTGGGAGGTACACAGCAGCTGTAGACTACGGGACGCACTCCTCCCGACGTAGGTGTAGATCTACACCCAGTAATTGGGGGTTGTGTTCGGAGATGATACAGGTAATGGCACACCCAGCTAGGTCAGGGGTCAGGTAAGGTAATTGAATACCCAGCCAGGTAAGGGGTCAGGTAGGGCAATGAAACACCGGCAGGCAGCAGTACGAGGGTAACGTCACCGAACCTCAGCCTGTCTGTCATACTGGGAAAAAAAAGAAACATTTATTTTCATTGCCAGCAAATATTTTCCATCATTGGCTTCGAACTCCACACCACTTCAAGGAGGGTTGATATCATGTCACAGCCGTATGAATACCTCAGTAAATGATATATATATATATATATATATATATATATATATATATGAAGGTGAAATTGAACTTCATTAGGAGTTCAAATAGTTTTGTTTAACATGTAATCTATTTCAATACATGTTTCGTGGAGACAATCCACCTCATCAGGTGTCAGTAATCGACAAAGTTATTCAAATCCCAACATGACAACCGGGGTACCGGCTGGCGCCTGAGGCTAGACACCAGACGGTACAACAACAGTCACCCCCCTTTCTTAAGAGATTCAGCTTGATGGTGAAGGTGTTGAGTGTTTGTTTTCAACTATTGGTTTGGTTGGCAGGAGGACGTGGGTGAGGTTGTAGCTGTGGGTGTTGTAGTGTGTGTGTGTGTGGGGGGGGGGAGGGTGGGGACTGGTTCAGAGCAGTAGTATGCACTGGCGCAAGGCAATCCTCACTTTGCACACAGTGCAGGGTGGCGGGCCCAGGAGAATGGGTCATCAACTTGTTTTCGTAAGGCAAGTCCCGGGTGGTTGGTTGGCTGGCGGCCTCCCAGCGGAAGGAGCAGGAACCATCGCCACGTTACACGGAGCCCGGCCGGCCGCCCCGGGCCTGTTGCTCCTCCTCCCACGCTGTCGTGATACGAGTGCCACTCGCTCGCTCTACTTCTGGACGCCTTGGAAAGCAGTATGTATTCGTATATAGATTTCCCTCACTGTTAAAGGGGACGTGTGGGAAAGACTGATGTATTTATGATTCCATGAGGATGAATAGCGGGTTGGTTGTGTATAGTTGTAATGCCTTTAATCACGAATAGTAGTCATGATGTGGAGGATTTATTGCCCGTCATAGTTTGTGTAACGCGTACGTGTGTTTGTACGTTAGTAGCTTTGCACGTACCTTTTTGTGTGTGTATGTGTGTGTGTGCGCGTGTGTGAGGACAGGCAGGCGGTAGCGTTGTGCCGGGTTTATTAGATGATGTTGTGTCTGGTGTTGAATTCGCGAGTATTAATCGGTTTCCGATGTGTTGCTGTGGCCGGTGTTGGAGGCTGTGATGCGGCCAGTGGTGGGGTGCCGGTTGTACGGCCGGTGTTGGAGGTGGGTGGAGTGGCAGGCGTTGGTGGGTGGTGCGGGTGCGTCTAGCGTTGAAGGTGATCATCCTGCTGGTGGCGGTGGTGTAAGCAGTGTTGAGGCAGTGGAGTGGCCACTCTTGGAGGCGCTGAGGTGGATGGCTGTTCTAAGGAGTTGCCGTGGAGGGCAATGGAGTCTGAGGTTTAGTCGTCGCCGGGGCTGTACAACGTTCCTTCCTGCTGCTCCCTCTCCTTTAATCCATCTCTCTGGCCTACCATCTCTGCTCCGTCCCCTTTATAAGTCACGCGGGCATTAGGTCGGTAACGGCTCGTCCCAGGCCTTTCCCACCCACCACCTCCTGCGACACCTTAACCTCTCAGCGGGTAAGTCAAAAACCAGGTGTTGCCGGAGGTGAAAATGTTTGGAATACTTGACCAGCAGAACTCGTCTTTCTGTATGCACGTGAGTATGACAGTATGACGCTTGAGTATGGTGCCCTAGCATTTGATTAGTCTAAGCCTTAAAAGTCACAATAGAAATCACGCCATAATGATTAAGAGTCGTACCGTTGTGCTCTGTGGAGTTTGAATAGCATGTAGGAGTAGTCAGACCTGAACCCCAAACGTTTGGAGAACGTAGGAATAATTGGGCGTGGCATCAGATCAGGAGGGAAGTGTTAGCCGCAAGGCAACGCTGAGAAGCGTCTCCCTCCCACCACGCTTGTACCTGGGGTCCGACAAAGGTTCCATGGCTGTTGTCGACAGACTCCGTCAAAGTGCTCGCTGTTGTTAGTATACTTTGCAAATACCGTGGTGCTGCCACCAACCTGCTCGCCACTGAAGAGCCTCCAAAAGGAGTGCCGTAGTTGAGCGTTGATACTGGCCTTCCATGCGCGGACGTGGGTTCGGTGAGCGAGCGGTTGGAGGAGACCAGAAGGAGACTTTGGGTAAATTTGAGCAACAGTGAGGGAATGTCGAGCGTGAGGTTAAGGGTCTTCGTCGAAGCTGTTTTGATTATTATCCAGAAAACTGTTTTCCAGATGACACTGAATCTCTTCTTACGTTAAAATTGAGGTTGTTAAGTCACGGGATAGTAATATCCTTAACATCCTAAGGGGTTGGTTCTTTGCTGAGGCTTTTGACGAATTTATATATATATATATATAAAAAAGGACCTGAATGTAATCTTGCTTCTTCCTGCAATCTGCTGTAGTACCTCCAAGGATTCTTTTTTTCCCCCTGCCAGCGTAACCGTACCATCCCCGAATCACTTTAAGTAATTATTTTCCTTACGCTACTGTGGGTTAATGACTTACATGATAGTTATGATAGACGTTACTTTATATGTTTGCCAGTTGCTTGCAAAATGGAAATTCTTATCTTAGTGGAAAATGCTTTAGGTCAGGTCGGGTCAGAGCCAGTTAGGATGGAGGGATTTCAATCATAAGGAACGCGGTCAGCCTAGCAATTTTTGTCCGTTTTATTTTCTCTCGATCACTGGAACATTTCTCGTATGAATTAGTTTTTCAGTTTAACAGCAAATAACAGTTCAACAACTGCCGTTCACTTACACAACTGGTAATCTTTCATCCCCTCTCTCTTTCGAACATAACGTCACATTGAAGGTTGAATTATGTTTATATTTTCTTGTAAGAAAGCAATTTTGGTGCATCGAGGATTATTTTCGCATCAATAATTACTTTGCAGTTTACAACTTTTCTATACATCATAGTTAGTGCTCTGCCCGTCTTATCACAGTCATAGGCTTCCACCAGCGTATTGCATCAAATTTGAAAAAAAAAATGTATTTAATTGTCGAACTCACAGGCTTATCTGTAAACCCTTAGAACTTGTTATGCGTCGATTGTAATTTTAACTACATATATGTAAACTTGTCTTAGCTCATGCGAATAAAGACCTGCATATATGTGAAAATTTTATAATTACGCAAAGTTTTGTAAACATTTCAACTCGGTCACGCACACACACAAGCGAGTCAAGGAACTGAAAAGTCAGACTGACTTTTTTCCTGGGTCGGGAGGGTTGTTTATGTTGGGGGGGGGGGGGGGGGGAGGGGGGGGGGGGGGGGGGGGGGGGGGGGGAATGGAGGCTGTCGTCGCATTAGGGAACTGAGTCAACATTTGACCGATTACTGAGGATTACGTGGAGGGACTGACGTTCAGGTGGGGTGGAGAGGCGAGGAGGCAAGGTAGAGAGAGGGAGAACCGCCCGGGAACACTGACTCTGTATTTACCTATTTGTTTTTTTAGCCGCTTTTGTACGGTACTGGGAGAGAGTTGTACGCCCGCGGGGCCCCGTCTGTGTACACTAGACTCGACGTGTCTGTTCTCTGGAATGAAACGCCACAACTTTGATGGATGAACTTGCGGCCTTTTGGAAACGCTGTTACCGGCTGAAGCGGTCGGCTCTTGGCGGGAGAGCCAAGCCTCAGCAACGCTTCGTTTACCCGCTCATGAGACAGGATGTTTCTCGTGGTAGGATTCGTCAGGACTGAGTATACACACGCTGCAGGACTTGGCGGGTTTCTTCAGGTACCAGCACTCACTACGAAGAAGACGCACATTTACCTGTCTCATTTGCGAAAGACCAAGTCATTCTCATCCAGGGAAGTCGCATTCACGCGACCCACACTTGTATAGCGACCTATCACTTGCATAGACACTGAGCCTTGAATAGCTCCATGGAAGCGCGGAACACACACATACACACACACACACACCACTTTCTTAACTTAGCATGGCATGAGTTCATAGACCATCCTTTGAAACAGGCAGTGTATTCTTAGGCTCTTCTCGTGAAACCAAATGAAAGGTTTTAATCTCTCATACTACCCACTTGGGCGCAGTCCTTATGTTCTTAACACCAGGACCACACCCATCATATATTCGTTTAGTCTGCCACAAGTCAGGACAATGTATTATGTCTACTGTACAGTACCTGACGCATAACGACCACTCTTAGAACAAAGTGAACAACGGTTTTCTGAGCCCCCTTTCACGGTATATAGTACACCCCCTTAATTTAGGTTATTATTGTAAGTATTAGGGACCTAAAAACCTAAAGTTTGTACCATTGAGAAGAAACATTTCGGAAGAATTACTTTATCCGTATCTCAGGTGGATTATATCTGTCATGTACTGAATCAGCCATTCTTGTATATTACTATAATCGGTCTTTATACAGCCACCCACAGCAATACCAGAGACCCACTTATTCCGAGTTTCGTTTCCTCTTCACCAACAGGTGTACAGAAGTCTGTTCCAGCCGCTGAAGGTTTCGCGCCACCAGTTCAAGCGGGTCATCAACTGTATGAAGCTCATCCGCTACGTTAAGTTCCAAGAGATCTACGCCCAGGAGAAGATTACCAGAGTCGACTCTCTCTCACTTGTACTGTCTGGCAGGTGAGTCTGGCAGGGGGCATGGTGCAGGGGGAGGGGTGGGCTCTGGCACGGCGTAGCACGGGGAGTAAAGTAGGAAGTTGACTCTACACGTGTATGTGGGATGCAATGAGAGGGAGGAGATTCTTGGGATACTCATTAGATTACTGGGGTGCTCGACGTGCTGGTGGGATACCCAGCAGTCCGAATCCTCAGGCTGCTGGTGGTATACTCAGCGGGCAAGCAGGCTACGCACTGAGACAAGTTAAACGTTTTCTGTTCCCTTCATATTTGTTTCCGACCAGTGAATTGATTGTGGTGGTGGTAGTATGTAGAGGTCTCTGAGTTCTCCCTTACGGGTAATACATCAAGACCATTGTATCCTGGAGGAAGAACTTAAAGGTTGTTGTCAGTGAAGATAGAATATGGACTCCGCAGTTAACAGTAAGCTGAAGGCAGAAGTTCGAGGTATATTGGCCGTAGTTTATTGATGGTACAGTATGCAGGGGCCGAGATATGGGGGCCAGATGATCTGCGAAGCAGAATATCAAGGCTGCAGCATTCCTGAGGCGGTAGTTGAAGTGTACAAAGTCTGTTCCTCCCGCGAGACAGATGTCAGAGCAAGAGTGTTCTATAAGCAGTGTGTCGAGGCTGTGTAGTGAGGAGAATGTGGAGACAGTACTCAAGAATCATGATTCAGGGATATAGAATACTGGGGTTAGTTAGTCAAGGCAATAACACTGTCACATTTATATCGTAGTTTATGATTACGGTATTTTTTTGTAAATTTTTTAATACTGTATTACAGGTGTTGCCGTCCATGGTTCCTTGCCCTCCTCCTCCTCCAGCTTCCTTATCCTCTTCCACCTCCTCACTCACTCCACTTCCGTCTGGGTTCCTGGCCGGCACGCCGCCTCACTACGTCTGCCACTAAGGGAAGAATGATCACCATCCGCGCCACGTTTATCACTCCCTTGTCCACATTATTCCCGGCCCTGGGGGGCGGACACTGCTGCCATCTCTTGGGCGTCCGGAAGGTCGGGAGACGGTAATATCCTGCCGGCCTGGATGGCCTGAGCGTAGGTGTTTGGAAGGTTGAAATGCCCTGACCGCCGGGGGTAGACGTGGGATGAAATATGAACCACTTACTGCGTTTCTGGAATGGTGGAATTGCATATTAGGAGTTAAAAAAACTGGAACGAAGCCATTGGACGGATGTCGGGAATACCCGAAATCTTGTTATGTAAAGTCTCTCCGAGACTGACTCTTCGTCATCTTGGTTTAAGGATGGAAGAAAACAAGGCATTTCCTGAGTCGCTGGAAGCTGGAACCGTGGCCATGTGAATACCTAAAGGGCTGAAATGCAGTAATCACGGAATTTTGGAATGTTGAAGTTTGTTGTCCTCAGTATGCCAGGATATAACGCTCATGTATGGGGCGAAGGGGGCATATGCCAGCTGCAGCCTAGTTTTGGGTGGAGTGTGACACAGTGAGCTGTGCTTCCCTGGTCGGTGTGTGGTCTGTGCTAGAGCTGCCCACGACAAAGCTCATCACCATTTACAAGCTAAGTTAATCTGAGGGGATTGGTGGCCCGGCATCAGAGACCATTATCCCCAGCGGGGTAGTGCCGGCCTCTGCCAGCCTCTCTCCCGACAGAAAAGTTTTGGCGAACATATCTTACCGTTGCCCTACACGCTGTTGAGTTAAGCGTGGCGAACGTCATCTCTTTGTCCATCTGTTTGCATGATAGCATGGTAATGGAAGAACGAATAAAGATATTTTACACGAGATGTAACTCGGTCTCTGCTTTTTCCTTTATTCAGAAAATATTTTTCGGCTCAGAAACAGCTATGGAACGCGGGTCGCTTCCGCTCCGACTGGCGAGATAGGATGCTCAGTACCGCCTATCTGTTTGTCTCTTGTTAGTGCGCCTCTCGAACTCGCCGGATCGACGCTCATGATTGATATCATTAAGGCGACGGAGTTTAGGCGAGGGTGGCACTTTGACAGATTGCGTCTTCCGGGACGATGAAGCGGCCAATTATTTATAGAGAAGTAGAAGCTTGTGGCGCTTCGCGTCGCCGGGCTGTTGACCCCGGCCGTCGGGCGCAGCGGGGGTCGAGCAGAATGGGCGGTAAATTAGGCGTGGGTGAGCACCTCGGTGTGTTGTATTGCACCTGGGACTGAGTGAGGTGAATGGAGGGATGGTGTGTACGTCGGGCACCATATGTTGTGGATATTCTTCACTGAAGTTCCAGAGGTTGAAATTTCAGGGTCAACACTGGAGCGCGCTGTTTAACTTCAAGTTTCACTCATAAACTCCCGAGAATTTTTTTTCCCCCGTATGTTCAACGCTGGAAGAGACATATTAGCAAGTCGTTAAGCCGCGTTCCTTAGCGACGTCCACTGCCACTGCAGCGTAACGGAACATGGGATGTATGTGACACTGTGGACTCGTCGTTGTACTCTACAAGTTTGTTCGAAAACCATATACACTGTGGGTCGGATCTGAACTCATAGGTTTACATACACCACGGGTCGGGTTGGAATCCGACCTGTTGTGGTGTAAGGCGTTCGGGTCTTTCAGTACGGTAACCCTAGTCAAGAGGTAGAGACGACGGCTCCATGCTCTCCTTGCTCCATCCCTCGTATGACATATATTAGAAGACACAACACCTGAAAAACCTAAAACTTTTGTTTTATGGGTCACGTGGAAGGTGTGGTACATGTATGTCTCACTAAATAAACTCAATATACCTTGTGTTCCTGGAAGTGTATCTCATCTACCCCCTAATGAGGCTTCACATGCCCGCTGGAGGTTCACGAACCCACGGTTCAGAACCACTGATGTATGTCAACTCCTCTTTGAGATGAGCAGCCACTCTAGAACTAGTCACAACCACCTGGGAAAAGACACGCCGTCGGCTGTATGCTGTATGGGGTCGTATTGGGTTAGGTCAGGTACGTCAGGATCCATAAGGTCTGATGTTGCCGAAGTTTCTTTTACATCCGGTCTCAGTAATGTTAGCTCGAACATGGCAGTCTGTGAAAAAGTCTGCAATGCGATGGCTTACTTTAGAAATATTGGAAGGCCTGGAGAGATATTGTTGCAGTTAACGATTACATTGACCCTGTGGTTCACCTTAGATGATTCGGAAGGAAACAGGTTTGAACTATGGTACCCAACCAGAGCAAGTAGCAGTGACCTGTTGTTGAATACCAGTAAAGATTTTAATTCATTCTTGAGAAACATTTGAGCTTCCAGGGACAAGTGAACATTATGTTAAAATGAATTAAGTACCACATTATATAGGAAATTGTAATGGAAATCCTACATTACGGAAAATTATGGGTAAATATGTAGTGATCTTAGAAGTGAGAATTGAATTTTAAGGTGAAAAGGTTTGGTTGAACTTCAAAAATGAGTTCCAGGATAAGAAAATATGAAATATCCCAAAGAACAAACGGAGGAGAGTGGAAGGCTGAGGCCACCTTGGTTGAATAAAGAATGAGGACTTACTCGGAGAAAAATGCTTTTAAAGGATTAAAGAAGTAAAGTACGAACGAAGAAAGTCACATTTATGATAATCTTTAGAATTTTAGGAAGAGACGAAAAACTTGCGAAATTATGAAAAGAAGGTCGACAAAATATTTAAAAGTAACACGAAAGAATTTCATGGACACTCAAGAGAGAGTGAAGTGTGGGGACAGGAGGCTGTGGGGTAGTTAATGGATGGGAATTGCGTTCTTCTGTTACGAGGAGCGCGGGACTGAACCAACTCTTCAGTCGTTCTTAAACGGAACAGAAGAGTGTGACGTATTCTTTCGTTATAGAAGCAGCTGGGCTGATACTGATGGAGATGGAGATGAGCAAAATGATGCTTGACCCGAAACTGAATCCAAATGTCAAAATGTAAAAAGTAAACATGATCACGACACTGTATGTGCTTTGGGATTGCTTTCCTATCAAGTATAATATATACTTGATAGGGGTATAAGAATACTTCCCCCGTATTCCCTGCGTGTCGTAGAAGGCGATTAAATGGGGCGGGAGCGGGGGGCTGGAAACCCTCCCCTTCTTGTATTTTCAAATTCCAAAAAAGAGAAACAGAAGAAGGAGCCAGGCAGGGAATGCTCATCCTCCTCGAAGGCTCAGACTGGGGTGTCTAAATGTGTGTGGATGTTACCAAGATGAAAAGAAAGGAGAGATAGGTAGTATGTTTGAGGAAAGAAACCTGGATGTTCTGGCTCTGAGTGAAACAAAGCTCAAGGG
>JAYMFT010038319.1:0-15712 GCA_038088735.1 Panulirus argus | reverse complement strand
TATATATATATATATATATATATATATATATATATATATATATATATATATATTGCTTTAGTTTTACGTCTTAAATAACATTATGACACAAATGAATAGCGGCAATAGGGTTGCTGTGCAGCTACTTTGGCTAATGCAATTTAGTGTTGGCAATGTGAAAAACATTTCTCGGAAAGAATGAGAGTGTGTTTAAGTAATGTGATACCCGTGCAGTGTCGGTCACTATAAACAGAAAAGTGTGAGAGAGAGAGAGAGAGAGAGAGAGAGAGAGCATTCTATTGCCAGGAAGGAAGGGATTGTGGTAAAGGATGCGGAAGTACCTGCAGCCACCACCAGGTGTCGGAAAAAATTCTTTGAAGTTGAATATAAAAAAAATATTCGTTATAAACAAGAGGCTTATAGGTTGTACAACACTGATGAAAGATATGCTCTGATGTGCGTGTTATACACACTGGTCAAAGGTCATCATATACATCATTGTCTTTGTCAAGGTCACCAATTACATTACTGTTCCCAGTCGAGGTCACCACATACTCTCTCAATCAAGATCACCACATTACTCTTTCAGCCAAGGTCACCACATAAAGCTTTAGTGGCGCATTCAAGGTCGCTGGATACATTGCTGTCCCAGTCAAGGTTACCAGATACATTATTATGTCAGTCAAGGTCACCAAATGCATTACTTTCCCAGTCAAGGTCACCAGACACATTACTGTCTCAGTCAAGGCCACCAGATACATTACTGTCCCGGTCAAGATCACCAAATGCATTACTGTCCCAAGTCTGGGTCACCAGATACATTACCGCCCCCAGTCAAGGTCACCAGACACGTTACTGTCCCCAGTCAAGGTCACCAGACACATTACTGTCTCAGTCAAGGCCACCAGATACATTACTGTCCCGGTCAAGGTCACCAAATGCATTACTGTCCCAAGTCTGGGTCACCGGATACGCTCATACGATAGTGTGTGTCTGGTTCCACCAAATTTATTTCGACTATTTTTCACAGTAGAGTCTCTCAGTCATGCATGGATCAGTTCAGGGTGGCAGGGAATAGCCTGACACTCACCAGGTGTACCGTGTCTTGCCTGGCAGGGTGCAGGTGCGGAGTACCGTACGTGGTACGTACCAAGGGCAGAGGGTGGCGTAGTCTGAGTAACTGCGGCTTAGACCAATGGGTCTCAGACGGGGAGTTACCACAGGCACTTTTTTTCTAGTGTGACCAGAAAATAGCATGAGGCCAACATCATTTGTCTCAAGAAATAAAGTGTCCCTTTAATGCCCAGCATGTTCAGGTGGGACTGTAGTGGGAGGACCTTAGTTTCATTGTGAAGGTGTCGAGTATTTGTGGTGGTTTGGCAGTTAGTGACTGCGTTGTGTGGTTTGCAGCTTTGTTAATATTTGCTATTGAACGGATGGAAGACCATGCAGGTGAGGCGTGGTTTAAAGTGGAGCAGATAGATTGTTTGTTGAAGATGTTTGGAGATTCTGTTTCCTGTCCAAATCTGGTGCCAGCTAATGTTCTAAGGTCATTTAGTTTGCTTTTGTGTTGATGTCAGTGGGGTGGGGAGTGGATGTCACGTGGGTGCCGTATCTGATGCCTATCATGGTTTGTGTTTTGTCCAGTGGGAGTGATTGACCACTGAAGGTGACTGGAGGGTGTGAGCTGGATTCATATCTGTTTGGGATCAAAAGAGTGATTCACGACTTCTGTGGAAATGCAGACATTCTGCTCTCGGTAAGCCATCGTTTCATTGTGGAATGCAGTGCTTCATGTTTGCTGCTGCTACTGTGGTGCTGCCATGGTCTTGTAATGTGATTATGAGATGGTATGCATACGAAGGGACCTTCACGTTGAGGTTTGCTTGAGGTAATGGGAGGTCGTGTAGAAATCAACAGTAGAGTTTTAAGTGTTTCAGAGGTTGAAGTCATTGTGAGTGACCCTGGCATGGAGGCCAGCCAAAAAATTGGTGAACCACTTTTTGTTAATATTGTGGAGGTTGGTGTCAAGTATCTTCTGTGTGAGGATGTGTCCGGGTGATAGTATCGAATGCCTTTGTTGATGTCTATTGCCACTGGTAGTGTGCGGGAGGGGGGCCGCGGTTCGTTGAATCCATCTTGGATATTATTTGCCGGGTCGTTGTTTAGAGTGGTGGTGGAGTGTAAGGGTCTTTTCTGAACTAGGTTATGAAGACATCGCTCGTAGTCCACAGATCCTGCAGGCGCCTTGAAGTCACAAATGTATGACGAGAGGTGGGCAGGAGGACGAGTAGCGTGTGTGTTGTTGTGTGTGGCTCCTGACGTGACCATATGGACGGCCACGCCCACAGGTGTTGAGTCCCCTCCCGCCAAGCCACTCACCCACCCCCCCAACACGCCCGCCTCGCCTCACACCACAAGTGGCCGGAGGATGTGCTCTGGAACTGCCGTCCGCGCAAGATGCTTAAAGCAGATCACATCTGCTGCCGCAAAAACAGTCGATTAAAACAGCAGACGGCATTTTGAGGGGTACTGGGATGCCGGATACCACTAGTTTTAGAGCAAATGGACAACATTGTGCTTAAAATGATTCACAGTGACGTTCAAATAGCAGGAGGGAACCTGCCGCATTTGCATAGAAAACAAATAAAGATGATTTATGGCAATGGATCACCCAGTAAAGGTGAATCCCATTAGATTAAAGTGTGTGTGACGAGGGTCTGTGTAGTCATTATGTTAATGCTGGAGGTCGGCCGGGTGCCGTTAGGGTGTTACTCCCATACAGGGATAACGATTACTGGGCCTTGAGGGGAACCTAGCCAACTCGGCCTGCGTATGTTGGCCTACGACGGCTGGGGAAGATCCGGTGTGAGAGAGATTGTGGATCCGGTAACACAGTCTTCTTATCTATTCCATAATCATTTGACTACAAGGATTGTTAGTGGGACAATATGGAACAAAAACATGCAACACTTGACGTGTGTATAGCAACAAGTTGTTGAGGGCGTTTGCGAGTGTTGCTCAATAGTGTCTTTGGCGACGGAAAGGTATTGTTGACATGTCTTGCTCAACACTGGCTCTGGCTACGGTAAGATATTGTTGTCTTGCTCAACACTGGCTCTGGCTACGGTAAGATATTGTTGTCTTGCTCAACACTGGCTCTGGCTACGGCAAGATATTGTTGTCTTGCTCAACACTGGCTCTGGCTACGGTAAGATATTGTTGTCTTGCTCAACGCTGGCTCTGGTGCCGGTAAGATACTGTTGATACGTCTTGCTCAACACTGGCTCTAGCAACGGTAAGTTATTCCACAGAGAGCCGCTAAGTAGTAGTACTCTGCAAGATTCAGAATTTGACTGAAGCACTTCATATTTTGAATAGTTCTACCCGGCTCTATTTTCGAATAACATTTACATCATTGCCAAACCTAGCTTTCCTCTCTCTTTGTCTGGTACGTGTCGTTTCTTGGTATATGTTAAAGGCCTGTCAGAAAGACTGGACTACTTCCTGAATATATTTGCGCCTGATGCCGAGGTCATGTGGGCAAGTGGAAAGCGAAGAGAATTGCATCATCCTACAAGGGGACCAAGACAAAGTCCAAAGTTGGCCTGATACACGGTCGATGAAATTCAGCCCGAGTAAATGTAAAATAATGAGGATAGGGACACAGAGATAATGCCTCAGTATGAATATCATCAAATAGGATGCAGGCTACAGAAATCTGTATGTGAAAAGGACTTGGGAGTTTACAGCGGCCGTAATCTGTGGCCAGAGTCGCACATCAGAGGAACAGTAGAGGAGACAAAATGTCTTCTGGCTGTTATGAGAATAGCATTCTAGTATTTGGACAGGAAAGAATTCTGCAAGCCCTTCACACCCTACATGATGCCAGCACTGAAATATGCTTCTCAAGTTTGGCCAAAGCTTTAAAAGAAGCATAAATAAAAGATAGAGAAGGTCCAGAGAAGGACAACAAAGACAGTTCTCTAATTGAGAGAGCTAAGTTGCATGGGAAGGCCAGAGATAGCCGTGATGTTCCCCACCATAGAGTAGAGAAGAATGAATTTCGTGACTTGACCACAACCATTGAGTTTTTTTTAAAATCAGTTTGGTGACGTAGACAGTGAAAGGTTCTTCGAAAAAGGCAGAGATAGTGCAGGCAGAGGCCATAACGACAAATAAAGCAAGAAATTCATTGGAAAGACTGTAAAGAATTATAGCATAAGTGTGGTGGACGAATGGGACAAACTTAGTTATACGATAATGAATGTGGGCAGCTTGCCCAACGCCGCAATGTTGGTTCACTTTCCCTGTTCTATAGGTATTACTTTGTTTTTTGCTCCCAAGACGGGGGGTGCCCAACGTGTGCAGAGCTCCCTCCCCGTACAATACATTAAGGTAATTATATACAGATTAGGACAGAACTTCCTTACCGGATATTACACACACACACACACACACACACACAGTATGGAGGAGGCTGCAGACTCTTACAACTTTTTACACAAGACAACAAGGATACTGTCTCGAGTAGCAGATGTTTCTGGCGAAGGTAAAACCATCAGCCTTGGACGCTGGGAAAGTGAAAATGTGTGATAATCTACGACAATAACGATAATGATAGTGCTAATAATTACAGCTAATAATAATGATATTAGTGATAGTGTTCATAAACATTGATAACTAATAATGAAATATAGGAGAAAGAGGGCCCACGTGGGTGACAAAGAAGAGTTCAAGGCAAGGTAGGTTGTCTTATACTATCCTCAGGAAATTAAATGTAGAGCAGAAACTTACTACAGAGACACTAAAGCAGCAGGAATACCATACCATCCAAATGGACTGAAGACAGAAAACGGAGGAGTGAAAGATTTGTATCATAACACGGTTCTCTTTGCCGACTTGACAACTCAAAATTTCAGCGTAGGAGGTGTGTGTGTGTGTGTGTGGACTGATTACGGGGACATCAGAAGATCTGATGGCCCGTAACACACGAGGCTATCTGCTGTTAAAATCTCGAGAGCTGTCCATAAACAGAGACTATAAAGTAAGCAAGTAGGTTAGAATTGAAAGTAAAGTTGGTGCTTAGGAAATACTGGGTCAAAGTGACAGTGAATGAACAGACGCTGGATTCGTTGTGTGTCTGCAGCAACAGGGGACTTAGAGGATGCCACACACCAGGAGAACAGTCTGAAGAATTAGATGCCATAGATAGAGAGAAAGACAAGAGAAAAGCTTTAAAGAATGATGGAGATAATATGGAAGGAGAGGACTGTGGAGAGAGGAGACCTGGCCCTTGTTGTAAGACAGGAAGGAGGAGACTGTGGAGGGAGGAGATCAGGCCTTTGTAGTATGAGATAACATGCAGATGGACGATGCTCCCACCACACGGAAGATGATATACAAAAGGAATACAGTAACCAATGCCTTGTGTACTAGCTTTGGTAACAACAAATTAGAATTATTTTGATCAACCACCCATCGATAACGCCAAAGGGCACAATTAGGACAAAGCAGGAGGCAGAGAGACGAGCCTATCTATACTCGCGTACGGGAGACATATGATCGCGTGGAATTTTTAACTACTGGGAAAAATCCCATGCGAGTTCTTGGGTCTGCCCTGGGTAAGGCAGGAAAGCACAAGCCCCTAAGGTCTGTGTTCAGGAGAACTCGCTCGACCATCATGTCACTCTCTAGCAGAAGGTCAGAGGGACAGAGAGATTCGCCTTCCGTACTGGGACTCGCTTTCACGCACAGCGTCCTGGGGGACTGAGGCCGTCCGGTGTGGGAGTGTCCTTCGGGAGATGCGATCAGGCCGGGTTCGAGACCTGAGTGCCTGATTAGCAAGGAGAGAGAGAGAGAGAGAGAGAGAGAGAGAGAGAGAGAGAGAAGGGAGGCATTCAGGTACTAAGAGGGCCGGTTTGTGTGTGTGTGTGTGAGGTACCCCACGCGTGGTGATGAGAGGAGCGGGTTGGGGGAGAGAGCCGAGTGGAGTGTGTGTGTGTGTGTGTGTGTGAGGGCCGTCGCAGAAGATAAGCGGGGCGCCTCGTTTTACTAACAGTTACGCCCATCATCGTCATCAGAGCGGCCAACAGTTCCATCCAGCATTTCCTCTGTTCCTATGAAGAACAGAGAGCACAAACAAGAGCCAGCGAATATATGATACGGCTCTATCAGTGTAGTACTCTGCCCGTACACACGTACATGCAAACACTAAGTGCTAATATCACACACACACACACACACATACGATATGTTCGGTCGACTGATGGACAAAGGATGGGTGCCCAGCGAATGCAAGACGGTAGATATTATGTATACATTTCCGTGGTTAGGCACGGGAAATTACATCAAACTTAGTGCCTCTTATCTCTAACGAACTGAGTTCTCGAACGACAGTGGTTCGTAAAATACCGCAAAAGGTTATCAGTAAGCAAATGGATTTATTTCTTGCAAACGGGGAAAATAATTAAGCATGAGACAGCATGGGTTCAGAGGGTATAGGTAGAGGTCATGTATGATCAACCTATCTAGATTTCTTTAACAGAGGGAGTACTAGCCTAAACAAGAGGGCGAGATGGCGTGAAAATTCCGTGCTCAGGAAGGCATGAGAGACAGAGACACCGTCTTCGAGAGACTGAGATTCATCTGAGCGGATGGAAACAGAGGACAACATATTTGACGGGGGAGTCCACAGAGTCGGGGCTTGAGTCATCCCTAGCGTCCCTGAGGCTTGGGAACAATGTCATTACTAAGGTACGGGTACGGGAGCTACCTGACGGAGGAGTTGAGTCACACCTGAATATATTTGTGGACGACGTGTCGGTCATGAGATAGGTGAGGAGTGTTTATGACTGGGGTGACCAGAAATGGGTCCGTGGATGATGGAAGACCAGTTGGACCGAATGCTAAGAGATGAGGATAGGAATCGGTGAAGGGAAGCCTTTAAATATGTCCTTAACATCCTCCAGGTCAGAGATTAAAGGGGTCTTTGTGTTAAAGGAACACCTAATGTAGACGGGCTCTCGACATGACACCATATCAGGTGATACGTTGATGTGAATTAATCTAACAGATAAATAGTTAAACTGTATTTACGTATACATGAATGGAGAAATGTCATATATAATATTTAAGACAAACATTATACCCAAAGGTGAGTATAAACACAACCAGTTTGGTCGCCATCACTTGAAGAGACGAATAGATCCGAGAGAGAAGGTGTAGAGGAGGGCATGAGAGACGTTACCCAGATATGAGGAAGGTGAGTTAACAGGAGAGAGAGACTATAGTGGCCATGAATCTGCCCACAGTGGTAGAAGAAACTGGGCAGGCAGAACCTTCGAGTTTCTAAACCAGTTTGTTACTGTCAGAGGTGAACAGCTGTTTCCAAATTCGCCCAGGATACACCATGCAGAGAACAGCTCGAGAGAATGTACGTGATAAGCGTATGTGGTTGAATGAGGACATACGCGGATGGAAGAGCGTGTGAGGAAATTGGGAATGTGGACAGTGTTGGAAAAGTGGGAAAAATGACGGAGTAACTGGGAGCTCAGGGGATCGGGGGCCCTCACAAGTGTACAGCTCCCTCCCTTCCTCCTTTCCACACGCACACACACACACACACACACACGGTATGAGAATAACGCTTCAGCATCGTTACATTTTAGAGATGTTATGTCCTCAGGTGTGTGACATGTTTAGATTTGCGCACCAGACCATCAGCTGTGCGAGTTGGGTGACTCAGAAAAAATTGTGAAAGTTAGAATGTATTGCTGCTTGACCTTTCTCATGGTGCGCTGAATATAATAAAATTTCAAATAATTCAATTTAACATATATATATATATATATATATATATATATATATATTTATATATAATAATAATAATAATAATAATAATAATAATAATAATAACTTCAACCTTGCAACCCTTTAACCTTAGGACGCCTTGTATAGGGCTCCAGCAGCGCCTAGGAAGTCAGCGACGTCCGCCAGCCGTGACCACAGGTGTCATGAAGTGTGGTGATGATGTGCGAGAGAGTGCTTGTGTCTGGGGTGAGTTAGTAGTGCAAGGCACTTGAAGAGGTGGGTGTCCAAGTGTGTCCTCAGCGTGGAAGTGGCATAAACAGAGAGAGAGCGAGAGTTTAGGTGTGGAAGTGAAGAGGAGACGAGAAGAGAAAACGTAAGGTGGACACTTACCTTGTATCTGTCCTCCTCCTCGGTGAAACATATGGTCTCGCTGTCAGGCTGGAGGCCCGAGTCCCGTAACCTTCGGAATAATTTGTGGTGGAAGGGCGAGGCTGGCGGCGGCTCGGACGTCGTGGCAGAAGGGGTGGTGGTATGGCGGTCCGGGGCGACCCTGCGGGTGGGGGAGGTCCTCTGGGTGCGCGTGGCTTTCCTCGCAGCCGAGGGCCTGGGGCCTGGCGACCCAACCGGACTATTATTGTCTGCCAGTGGTCGAGTGGACTTGGCAGAGGCAGAGGTGTTACGGCTACCGTCCCTGGCGGAAGGCGCCACGCCCTCCGTGCTCTCCGAGGCGCTGCCGCGCCGCGGGGAGGAGCTACTCCTGCTCCTGCTGCTGAAGGTGGAGTTGTAGAAGTTGTTGGTCCTGGTGGGCGAGCCGGAGGAGGAAGTCTCGCGCGTGGGCGTCACTCTCGAGAAGGCTGAGGAGGGCGAGTCGGGCGGGACCCTCCTGGGTGAGGGAGGCGGGGTGGTCGGTACCCGCGCCCCACGACGGGCCTGCTGCTGCTGCTGTTGCTGCTGACGCTGCGGCGGACTGTCCTGCTTCGTGCTCCACACGTCGCGCATTTTCCGCACATTATCGGACTGCACATGGCTGAATCCACTGTAGCGTTTTGTCGGTTCGGCCTTTTGTCTGACGTACGGCGGAGGCTCCTCCTGTGGCGTGCACGACCGCTCGCGGAACTTGGGAGTGCGCGTGGGCGTGGAGGGCGTCTGTGGCGAGGGAGGAGCAGGCTTGCTGCTACTGCTGGTGGCGGGAGAGGGATGGGTGCTGCTGCTGGAGTCCTCAGTGCGCCCCCTGGAGAAGAGGCCGCCCATTCTCTCGCGGCTGGAGGGGCGGCGCGGTGTTGGGGTGGGCTGGGCCTCGTGTGTGAGGGTGCGTGGTCGCGCCTCCCTGGGGGACGGGGGGGCCTCGGAGCGGCCGCCTCGCCCGCTCTCTCGCGCGCAACCCATGACGTCACTACTCTGTATTTCTGGACTCGTTACTATTGTTGGACGCACCTCATCACACCCGGCGACGTCATCGGTGTCGTCGACAGCCTCAATGAGCAGAGAGTCGTTAGTAGTGGGCGGCGGAGCAGCACGTGCTGGGGCAGTACTGGAGGGCGTGTACTTGGGAGGAGGCGTGTGGCGGGGTCGGCGTGGGTGAGCGGTGGGTAGTGGTATGGAGAGGCAGCCCTCGACTATCACCTCTCCTTCCTCACTTTTACTCTCTGCCTGGTCCTCGGACTCCTCCTCATCGTCGAGGACCTCGACGAAGTTCGACTCGGGCGAGGTGCGGGTGTCAATGTTCGGTGCCAAGTTGAACCCCGAGGGTTTGCTCGCGCCCTTCACCGCCTCTCTCTTGACTCGGCCAGCCTTGTCTCGGCCCAGGTCATTCTCGGCGGGCAGGTCGTTGGCGGTGGTGGCCGAGAGTCTCCTCGTTTCTTCGATGACCCGTTCGGCCTGACTGATGATCTCATCGACGTCCGTGTCGGAGTCGGAAGACGAGGTGGACGGTTGGAGTGGGCTGGGCTGTGT
The DNA here is from genome assembly GCA_038088735.1 of Panulirus argus. Taxonomy (NCBI): domain Eukaryota; kingdom Metazoa; phylum Arthropoda; class Malacostraca; order Decapoda; family Palinuridae; genus Panulirus; species Panulirus argus. Next base: position 5,968 of record JAYMFT010038319.1, on the reverse strand, counting down.
GCAAGACCCGCCCGTGCCGCTGCCGCTGCCGATACCATCAAGCTGCTGGACGCGTGAGTCAGCGTCGCCACCTCGACTGGAAGAGCGCTGCTGCTGGAGCGGGTCAGGGCCGAGATTGAGCGCACGCGAGTTGCCAGCTGCGGCCTTCTTCTCCAGCTGGCTGGCCCGGTTGGGCACGGGCCACTTGGGCTCCTCGTCGACGACGCCACTCTCGCTGCTGCCGCTACTACTGCCACTACCACCACTGCTGCCACTCGAGGTCGCAACGCCACTCTGGCTCTCACTAGCACTCGTACTCACCTCACTGGAATCGGTACCGCTACACTCATCGTCCGCTATCACCAGGTTGTCAACGTCTTTACCCCGGCGCTCGTGGAGTGGCACGCCAGGAGCCTTGCGGGCTCCGCGGGAGGCCGTGTCCTCGGCCACAACACCGCTCGTGGGCACGGTCTTCCTCGCCTCCACCTCCACAGGAATGTAGTGCACATCCGTGCCGCTTGAAGATTCACTTGTAGGGGTCATTTCACTCAGAAATTTGTCCTTAAGGGCATCTACAGGGCTGCTTTTCCTTAGGTTTTTCAAGAGAGGCCCCTCGTGCGAGACGTCCAGGCTGGTGGGGCGAGGACGTGGCGCCGGTACAACCGCCGCTCCATTCCTCTGGGGTTTCGCTGTCTGACTCGTCAGGCCGTCGGAGTTGCGTTTCTGGACGAGGTTCATGGGTTTGTGTTGGCCAACCGTGTCGTCCTGTGCTCTATCGGGCAGGACGAGACTGACCGGCCTGGCGTTATCCCTGGCCCGGGCCCCGCCGCTGCCGCCACCGTCGCCCCCAGCACCACGCTGCTGCAGTGGCACCCCACACACCTTCCCCGGTACGCTCGACTCGCTCACCTGTTGCGCCCGCGGTCTGAGCCCAGCGGAACCTGTGTTTTCGTTGTTTTTCCGCCTCGCAAGAGCGTCTGGATGTGTACTGGCGTATTTGGGGCCCCTGCCACTCGGCTCTGACCTTGTGGCTGACCTCTCGTCTGCATATACGGGGGACGGGGTCGTAGGTGGCGCCCCTCCCACGCCAGCAGACGTGCCTGTCTTCCCTGCCAGCCGCTCACTTCCTTCAAAGGACACGGGTCTCTGGGACTTGTTTTCCTCCTCCTCCTCCTCCTCCTCCTCTTCTGATGAATCCTGGCACGACACCTGTGGAGGGAGAGATAGAGAGACGTGAGAGATCTAGAGGCACTGGCGACAGTATGAATAACAACGATACTACAAGATCCATATGCAACTGAGGCCCATTGAACACTTTCTTTGCGTTGGAGGCTCCAGTTACGGTCAAAAGTCCTCATCAAGGCCGGGCCTTAATTGAAATACAAAGAGATTTATGAAAAAACACAAGACAGAAGGTAAAATATTCACGAATTTTGGAGGAAGTGAAACACGCTACCTTTTAAAATGTGCCAGGTCATAGTTACTGGGAAAGACATGAGAAAGTAGAGAGTTCCAAAGCTTCGAGGTGTAGGGAGAGAAACAGTTATCAAAACGGCCCACCCTTGAGTTGCCAACGGCCACACAGTATTTATGTGCCGCAGCAGTTTTGTCGAGTATTGTGTGGTCTTGCTAGTGGTGGGGGCACACAAGCTGCCAGTTCTCGGGATCAAGAACCAAAGTAATACACCTCTAGAAGAGGGAAAGTGAACCAACATTGTGGCGTAGGGCAAAGGGGTTAAGTTTTGAGGTTAGCTTGGGTGAGTTGATAAGTCGGACCCATGGATTCCAGGTACTTAAGTGGATGAAAGGTTTAACGGCATCAGAGAGAGAGAGAGAGAGACTCGTACTACAATTAAGTGATACTGGTTAGTTCGTCTTATATATCTAGCTGAATTGACCCAGTGTCAACCAGAAGGCCCCTTGTGGCGCCAACTTATCTGCACTAGAGTAGCAAGTGGTCGCAAACCAACCCCACCCCTCACACTATACCACCACACTCACTCAGGGTCGTATCAGACATCCTCTCACAGAAGTTTGATTCCGGTGTCGTAGGTAGTGATGATGATTACCTTACAATGCCGGGGGTAGAGATGGTACCTTACAGAGCCGGGGATAGTGATGATTACCCTATAGGTTGCTGTGTGAATCCTCGTGAGACGGCTAGCACCACGACCACGAAGGTACAGTCATTTGACCACGACGGTACAATCCTTCGACCACGACGGTACAGTCCTTTGAGCACAACCTCGTAACCCTTGAGCACGAGAACCCGACCCTTGAGCATGACCTCACAGACCCTTGAGCACGAAGGTAGGAACCTCCGGTATACCTGACCTTCTGCCCTATACCTTGAGGAGCCGAGTGGAGGAAGACTAGGGGGTGGTAGACAGGGGAGGGCTGACGGGCGGTTCCAGCGGACGGGCCCTCGCCACTGTGGCACGCGGGCGGGTGGACGGGTGGCTATGACACCCCAGAGGGTGGCAAGGCTGGGTGTAATTTTAGCGTGAGTGGGCCTGGATGACGGGGCCCGTGGCGCACCTCACCACCCAGGCCCCGCCAACCCCTACGCCAGTGATAATGTTGGATACCTCGCAGCCCCAGGAGCAGCGCCCCGTCCTCACCTGGTGGGTCCTCGTGAAACTCTGCGCTACGATCGGTAACATAGTGCACGGGTGCTATGGGTACTGGCAGCCATCACCTGTACATAAGAATCTCTCTGACCTGGAAAGGTCCATAAGAGCTACAGAGTCCTCCTGAAGCGGAAATGCTATCCCTGTTGGTAGACGCCTCACACATCCCATCCCTCGCTCCTTCTACGGGGGGACAGCGATGGTGTGGGAACCACCTCCCGGGGTGAGCCAGACCTCCCCAGAGGTAGATAAACGCCCCCGTGCTGTGGCCCGACACCACCCACATCTCACGTCCTCTGTCTCGCCACCTATGTTGGTGTCCTCTTCCCCACCCCACCCCTCACACCTTGACGAGACTTGTTGTTGATCTCTCACCTCGTGAGAAGCGTGAGACGGCTGGGCGAGGGGTGGGGGAAGCCACCTCCAATACACGGTGCATTCGTTCGCACACGGTACATCCCCCTTACACAGCATATCCTCCCCACACACGGTACACTCCCAACACACGTTACATCCCCCTACACACGGTACACTGCCCACATAGGGTACATCTCCTCCACACACGGAAATTCCCCTACACACGGTACACTCCTCACAAGCGGCACATTCCTCCACACACGTTACATCCCAGCACGCGGTACGCTACCCACACACAGTACATCCCAACACGCGGTACGTTACCCACACATGGTACATTTCCCTACACGGTAAAAACTGTTTACCTTTACAGTTCCATTATCAATGGCTTATGGGTTGGGCTAAGGTGTATGTTATATATGTTTACACAAATATACACAAGGGTAAGAGACGGGGCAACACTATTGTAAAATTCTCTCTCCGTAACACACAAATAGTAATCACACACACACACACGCACGCACCCACCGTTTTCCTCTTGGATACCCAAGGTAACGTCTCGCACCCCCTTTTCTATACGCCCACTCTCCTCCCATTTTCTATTTCTGGTTCTTACTCTTTTCACAGCGCTCTTGTCACGTCCCTGATCTGTTTACCTCCGTGCCACGGTCATCTCTGTCACACCTTACTCGGTCATATCTCTGATCTGTGCCACTGTCTGCGGCTCGTTTGTAGTGCACCCCATACTCCTCCTCCTGTGGGCGGTGGCGCAAAGGGTCTAAAGAGCCCACAGAGGGTATCTGTCAGACCCCCACCCATTGGCAAGACGGTCTATTACATAAATTGTTATAGTGTTCCTCCGTTACAAAGGCTTACAGATCCATAGTAAGTTGGATCGATTTTTCCATTTCATCCTTCCCTACAGAATTTCCGTGGAAGTATACCACCTCCCGAAAACATGGCGTTCCCTTAATGATTATTCTCCTGCCGGCTGATTGTGCCGGAGGGAGTGAAAGGTCGGAGTCTTCTGCCTCCGGGAAGCCCCGTTACGTGTACTGTCCTCCAGCAGATGACCTCGTCATAGAGCATAGCAGGTCATCTGCTGTTAAGGTGCTGCTATCTATCTACCTGTTCGCTCCAGGCGGGGAACGAACCACCTCCTGCACTGTGTTTAGTGAGGGTCATAGTGGTGGTTGTGGTGGTGGCTGTGGTCGTGACTTCGGTAGTGTTACTGGTTATAGTGGTGGTTGTGATGGTGGTAGTTGTGGTGAGAGTTGTGGTTGTGGCTGTGGACGTGACTCCGGCAGTCGTACTAGTTATGGGGATGGTTATAGTGGTGGTTGTGATGGTGGTAGTTGTGGTGGTGGCTGTGGTTGTGAGTACGACTGTGGCACTGGTTATGGAATGGTTTTGGTTGTGCTTACGATGGTGGTTGTGGTGATAGCTGTGGTGCTGATTGCAATAGTGATGATGTCGTTAGTAGTGAGGATGATAGTAGTGACGATGGCGGTCGATCTATGCTCTGTGGGTACTACATCACGTGTAGTAATTTCACTAGTGAAGTCTACAGTACCTCAGTGTAGTGAAGCCTACAGCAGAGCAGCGTAGTACAAGTAAAGTACCAATCCTTGGTAGGCTCACTGGGCCTGTCAGTGAGTCCCATGTCCTCGAAAATGGCCACCATTGGGTTAACTCGAGCCGAGTTACGAGCTGTCGCCTAGCTAGGCTTGTCACATCTGCTGTGCTTAACCCCAATAGCCAAGTTATTACCAGTTATACACCGATTGGAGGAAGGATGAACAGATGGGTGAGCATTGCGCCGTCTGCCCGCGCCGGGGATCGAACCCAGGCCGGATTTAAACAACGTTTCAGAGATAAATGAGTACATTTCATTACATACCTTTGCAAGTAATGATTCTGAGACGGACCTGAAACGTCATTTTAAGGTAAACGATGTAAATGAAGTCTTTTTATTGGCTTTAGGCAAAATATCTATAAAATCTAGATAATTGTTGCCATGATCACAAGTCGTGATCATATTCTTCCGTTTACTTCATCTTCTTTCACTGGTAACCTAGAAAACATTAAAAAAGAAACGCCTTTATGGTGCTGTGAGTAAAATTAAACACAGTTTTGTTCGCCGAAGAATATGTAACTCGTTGGTTGGTTGGTCAGCTGGAGTTTAGGCCAAGCAACTGCCGTGGGTCATTAAGGCCGTCACCGTCAGGATATAAGCACTAGCAGAAAATCTAACAACACCCACTTTACATGTCAAAGAAAATTTCTGAAGACCCCCATATACTTTGCGTATATGGCCTGTGTTTAACTGGACGTTTCCTTACTCTCTCGTTACCATTAAAATGAAAATCTGGATTTGCAAAAGCGCTTATCTATAAAGGTATCTCGCTCTTCGCACTCTACTCAGGAAGTGTGCAGGGAACATTTTACAAGCCATTATACATACTTAAGAGCGAACCGGGAGGAGGACTGGTGCCAAGAGAGCAAAAGAGATCAGTTTTCTTTATTCCCCGAAGGCAACAGAGAAAACGTGTTCAAGTACAGGGGTAGCTGTGATAAAGTACATTCTAACTATTGGGAAATATATGGGATTGAATATATCGCGGCTAACGAAAGTAGGGAGAGTACGGTATAGATGGAAGAAATAGTTCGTTATAATTCATCTGGATGGAAGAAATAGTTCGTTATGATTCATCTGGATGGAAGAAATAGTCCGGTATAATTCATCTGGACTGCATTAATATAGAGAAAACTATCCTTGAAGAATTAAAGATAGGTGGAATGGTCTGTGTTTCAGGATTGTCTTAAGCCATCGACTATCGACATAATATACCAGTGGGGAACACAAAATCTAGTCAAGTTTAATGCCTCCAAGATCCAATTTCTACCTATCTCTCAATCGAAAACTCCTCACAACTCTCGTATCTCCTTTGACGGTTCTGTAATTTCACCTCTTGACTCAATGAACATACTTGGTATTACTG
>JAYMFT010038308.1:0-15712 GCA_038088735.1 Panulirus argus | reverse complement strand
ACACGCAGGGAATACGTGGGAAGTATTCTTTCTCCCCTATCCCCAGGGATTATATATATATATATATATATATATATCCTTTCACACGCTCTTCCAAACTGTCACCAACTTCTGCAGTTTCTCACTCGAATCTGCTGCCAAAGCTTTATCATCAGCAAGCGACAAATGACTCACTTCGCAGGCACTATTATCCCCTGCAGACTGCATACTCACACCTATCTCCAAGACTCTTACAATCACCTCCCTTACTACACCAACCATAAACAAATTGAACAACCATGGTGACATCACACACCCTTGCCACAGACCAACCTTCACTTGGAACCATTCACTTTCCTCTCTTTCTCCTCGTAAACATGCTTAAAATTTACCCTTGATAAAAACCCCTCACTGCTTCTTGCAACTTTCCTCTCAAATTCTACATTCTTAATTGAGACCTTCCACAAAGCATCTCTATCAACCCTATCACATGCCTTCTGTAGACTCATAAATGCCACATACAAATCCATGTTTCTCTCACATTTCTCACACATTCTTTAAAGCAAACACCTGATCCACACATCCTCTACCACTTCTAAAACCACACTGCTCCTCCCTAGTCTAATGTTTCATACATGCCTTCATCCTTCCATACAACTTACCAGGTACACTGAACAAACTTATACCTTTGTAGTCTGAACACTCACGTTTATCTCCTTTGCTTTTATACAATGGCACTATACACACATTCTACCAATCCTCAGGCACCTCATCATGATCCATATATACAATGACAATCCTTACCAACCAATTAATAACATAGTCACCCACTTTCTTAATATATTCAACACCAATACCATCCACTTCCAACCACCTTTCCACATTTCATCTAACATAAAGCTTTCACCGCCTTTTCTGTCTTCACCAAACCACTCTCCATGACTCTCTCACTTTGCATACCAACCCAACCTCAACATCCTACATCTGCCACCCTATCATCAAAAACATTTAACTGTCCTTCAAAATACCCATTCCATCTCCTCCTTACTTCATCACTACCTGTTACCACTCCCTTTTTGCCCCCTTCTCTGATGTTATTTGATGTCTTGTTTTTTGCACATTATTAACCTTCTTCCAAAACATCTTATTCTCCCTTTTTCAACTCCTGCACCTTTCTCTTGACCTCCTGCCACTTTTTCTCATACATTCCTCAATCATTTGCACTCCTTCCCATGCCTCTCCTTTCTCTTTCACGAGCAACTTTACTTCTTCATCCCATCACACACCATCCTTTCTGATCTGCACACATCCCACCTTTCGCATGCCACATGCATCTCTCGCACATGTCAACATTGCTTCTGTAAATACCTTCCATTCCTAATCCACTACACTTGCCTCATTTACTTTCATCTTCTGCAATTCTACACTCAACATTTCCAGGTACTTCTTCACACAACTGTCTTTTCCTAGTTTACTTACTGTCACTAATCTCTTCTCACTGACACTGTTTCCTCTTTTCCAAAAACCTCTACAAATCTTCACCCCTCACCTCCACCTGACAGTGATCTGACATTACAACAGCAACCCCTCTAAATACAATTACATTCAAAAGTTGCTCTTTTGCATGCCTATCAATTATTGTGTAATACAATTATGCCCAGTGACCATCTTTCCTACTCACTTATGTATACTTACACATATCTACAGATATATTTACACATACCTACATATTTCAAACATATTTATTAACAAAATTACATTTCAGAATTACTGCACTTCCAAGAAGTGGTAGTCTATGAAATGTGCACCCACAGAGACCAAAAGACACCTAGCAGCCATACAAATGCCACAATACTGGCAGGTAAAAGAGAGAGAGAGAGGGGGGGGTGGGGATTATGGGCTCATACGATGAGTCTTGATGCCTGAAATGCATGGTATCATGTGATGATGCCTACCATTTATGAGCTAAGCAAGCAAACATTGAAAAAAATATTTCATGTGAACACTCCTTCTCTAGACAAAACAGAGAAGCTGCAGTTTGCAAATTTCAGAATAAAACAACTAATCATATAATTACAGCTGACAAACTCATCCCTAACATCACATATTACAATGAGACCTCTAACTTACCCAACGAAACTGCTTCAATACAATCTCTCTTAGATCATGTTAGTTTTTCATCATAAGGCCCACAGAATTTGCAGTATATTCATAATTAAAACTTTCTCTTTTAATGAGTGATCCATATGATTATGAAAAACTTTCTAGCTATTATTTGCAGGCTATTCATCTCAAATGCTATATTTTTTTTTACTTATCCTGACACACAGGAACTAAGGCTTCTAATCCTTATATCTATGTTATGACCAGTACCCCATCTTGTGCATTGTACACTCAAGTTCTTCCTTATCACTAGAGCTTTCAATGCACCTACAATATCTTTCCCTTGATTACTTTTGACATTGGTTTTCCCACAACCATCTTTGCTGACCATCATTCACAAATGGCTAAGCTGCTCCACAACCTAAGTTCTCCACTCAAACAAAGAGTAAGTTGTGACATCCCATCTTTGAAAAGCAAGTCATACATTTACCTACAATCACTTTCATATTTCATCCTGCAAAGATTATCATCCCATCTAATGCCCCTTCTGATGAAGCTAGCATAACACCATCATCAACACAAAATATGCTGATACCATATTTACTCAAATAAAAGCCACCCTTTACTCAAAGTCAAAGCATCTCACACAAAATGGTATGGACCTCTATTCTCAGCCATACCCCAAAGGTTAGCCACTACTTTGAAGCAGCTACCTTCTATCTATCCATCTATCAATTTGTATCTCTGACACCTGTTCCCAACCAGAACTCCCTCAAGGAGGTGGCCACAGCAAGAGAAATCCAGTACTACTTCTTAGTCTTTAATGTCTCACCCTTAACAGGCTACTGGCAGAGGGCAAGTCCAGTGCAATGGCTGCAGAAGCTCCTACCTAAATGTTCCTTCTGACTACTACCTAATGCTCCTACCTAATGTTCCTACATACTACTTCTACCTAATGTTTCTACCTTTTGCTCCTGTCTAAATGTTCCTACCTATTGCTTCTATCTATTGCTCCAAACATTTTTGCCAAAAGGCAAGGGTAGTGCATAGTGCTCATTGAATGATAAACTAGAGTTACGAAGGACAAGATATGTGAGGTAAAAGTCATCAAGTGTTATATGTGACAAAGAGATTATATGTTGTGGACATAATGCCAGCAGTCCACTTGTGGGTGAAGCAGAAAGAAAAGACAGCTACCTGGGTTAGAGGAGTACATCTTGACAACCAATGGGGGCTGGCTCACTAAGCAGGCATCACTAACCCTCCCAATACCCATGCAGGTAGTGGTAATATACCACTCTGGTTGTTGGCTGCCTTTACTTTCATTTTTGCTCTTATAAACATTTTTCCCTTTAAATCTAGCAAATACCAATGAAAACTATCAATGATGCAACCTCCAATACAGTGAGAAAACAAGCAAGTAGCTAATTGCATTATATATCTAACAGATGCATTCAACATTCATATTTTGGTTGACTTTATGGCAAACTGAAAAACACAGTAATCTCTAATTTACAAGCTGGTTGGATTTATCAGATTACAGTAATGGTCTTGGTGGTGGTGACTAGGGTGAAGTGGAAATGGCAGTGGTGACTGATGGGGTACAAGTGGTGGTACAGGAAGAATTAGATTCTCCCTCTAAATTCCTTTTCTTATTAAGCAACTTTATTATATTCCTTTACCCGCAATCCTTACCTTACGAAAAAGAATTCCACCTTACATAAATTTTAGTCTTAACAGAGTGTTCCCACCCTTATCCAATACCAAAAAATCTTCAAAAATTCTTTCTTTCCTATCCCCTTTCACAAAACCTGTCCATTTTCCTTAAATTTTTGATCATCCTCTTTCTGTAATTCTCATTCACTTTCCTGATTCAAATCAGCCTTCATTCTATGCCTTCTATTCCTCAGTGTATTTCAGTCCACTCAACTTCTGTTAAAACTTTAATCTAAACATTTTTCACATTTTCATTCAAACATGCAAATCCCCTCTTTTCAAACCTAATTCTTACACTTACACAGACATTTGCTGCTGTCACAGATGCATTTTTCTGGTACCTCCACAGCACTTTGCCCTCATTATATATAAAAATGTAAACACCATTTAAATGCTCCTTTCTTCAAAAGTTAGTCAATCATTTTTTTCTCAGCTTTTATCCAAGTTGGTCTGTCATTAACAATGCATACCTCTGACTTTACATCTTTAGAAAACGAACATTCTGTAATCTTGTACATGCAGCTTAGAAAATGAACATTCTGTGATCTTGTACATGCAGCTATGTTTCTAATGACTGCATCTTCTTTGTCCTTATGACCATGTATATTTACAGACAATCTTTGTACTGAAGAAACATGGCAATGACCATACATTTTTGCAGACATCTCTGTATTAAAGGAACATGGCAACATTGTCAAAACCCACATATGTGCATAGTACATGAATTCCTTCAAAAGAAGGCATTTGTCCAGGAATCCCATATCTATTTGGTACTGCATTATCACCTACCCATCCAATAACATCCTCCATTAAAGTGTGCTTGTCCTTTGTATCTCTATTACAGCAAATAAATCTTCAAGCTCTCCACTGCAAAGCATCATGAACATTCTCCACTCAATCATCATATGGCACGTAAATAATTAATATACACATAAATTCTTTCAAAGCCTACATACCACACACTTGTCATCAACCATTTTTTTCAAATCCTTTATCATTCATCTGAAATCCATTTCTTTCAGTCACATTACATTCCAAACAGACAGTTCCTTCCCTTATCATTACTGTCTGCTCCACTTGCTCACATTCTAAATTTTTCTCCTTTCCTGCTCCAATCATCCTTATGATACAGTAATTCTTCACACATTCAGCTGCAGGTCTTACACATTCTATTCCATCTCATACTCCAAACAGCCATATGGTGTTGTGATGCTTGATAAAGGCAGCAGCAGGTTTTACACAGTTTATTTTTTCGAGACCAACTGCATTCATAGTTGGAGAGACATTCACAGAAACAAGTCTTACTCAACCTTCTAGTTCCTTCTCTCAACAAAAGGACCTATTCTGAATAGGATACCCACACCAAATGCCAAGAGTTTTATGTAAGTCTATATCACCATGCTTGCCCAACATGAATGTAAGGACATACATAGAGAAGCAAACAAATATACACTATTCTCTTTCATACATATCCATAAAAAAAAAAATTGCTGGTAAAAAGACTGGTATGATAATTTAATCATCAGGAGAGAGTGAACATGCAGATGATGACAAACAGAGTGTCTTTAATAAAGGTCAGTTGCTGGATATGTACAAAGAAATCAAAAATTACACAAATGGGCCAATAAAGAAACAAGTACAACCGAGTCTGAGGATATTAGCTGCAAAAAAATATAAGGATAACATTCTGTAAGAGTACCTTACATTAAGTGAAGAAAATGGTTTGTTGAACACAGATAAAAAAAGACCACATCCTTCGTTCTTTGTACTGAACCAGAAAGACAAATTTCAGAATAAGTATCCCTTATTCATTCTATACTATTTCTTAATTACTGGCTATTACGAAAAAATTTTAACAGTATTATATGTGATAACATTCAGTTTAATAACTTTCATGAGAAAATGTTACTAATGAGAAAAATGAATAAACATGACAATAAAACAAAATGTACTTCTAATTTCAAATTATTAGGAGATAAATGTAATGATGGCCATTTATATATAAATGCAAGAATCATATTCTGTAAAGCCAGAATACAACGTAAGGCAATAGCAGTTCACTATATAAGTTAAAAGAAAAGGCTTTTATTTTCTTTGTTTGATCCATATGATAAATAAAAAAATATCAGTAATGGTGTCTACAACTATAGTACTTTGATGTCCATTCAATTCAGCAGAAATTGCCATAAATACTAGGTTGATGATGGGTTATCTGGTCCAGCAATGTTGCTTGTGGTTTGATGTGCAAGTTACATCATATGCAAAAATGTTGCAGCAAAAACTAGAACACTTTTTTATCTAAGACATCAAAATCCTGTTCACAGTAACTTTGTTTTATCTTAATAGTACATATCACTAAAACAATGTGAATACAACCTTTCTGACATATGTAAGAATATTACTACACTTCCAATGATGAAACCTAATAATCAGTTATGTGAAATATTGAACTACAAAATAGTGACTGAACTTCTGAGTGCACTGGAAATTTCATCAGGCTACATCATGGCAGTCTGAATCAAACTTCTGAACATGCAACTACACCAAAACATTTTCATACATCTTAGTATTCTAAGTCTATAACCTTTTCTGTTTTTGCCACTTTGGCCTCTTTCATGTACTATAGATATGTTCTTTTTCCTTTTATTCAAGCCCCTGAAAAAGCATTCCACAAATGACCAGCTCCAGTGAATTACAGTGAAAAGAGATGAATATCTCAAGTACAGCAAAAAGGCTCATAAGTTTCCTAATTAACAAAATGAGTAATAGATTCTAATACATCCTTATTTTATACACCAACTAAAATTCAACCAGTCTACAATTCATGCATCTACATCTTGAAAAACACTCTTCTGGCCACATAAACAGATATGATCTTACAAACTAATTTAAAAATACACATTAAAAATAACATTCTATATGTATCAATGCCCCTCTCCACACTGTTCCATTGTCAAAGTAAGTACATCCTCTCCACCATCCAAATAGCGACCCAAATACATTATGCGAGTCCTTACTAATTCACTTACTTCTCAATGTAATAAATATATTGTACACAAGATTCAAAGAAAAAATCCACCATGAAATCACTTATTCTTGAAAGTATCTGATCAAAAATAACCAGTAAGATATTGCCTGGCTCCCTGTCTGCTGTGGTGTGATCACCTAAAGGCTTTATAGTTAACTAAAAATCAGTCCTTTTAATCAAATCACCTATCACTTGTGAAGATGTGTAAAACCTAGTCTTGTGCTTTGTCAGCATTCTTGTGGGGAACATACATCAATACTGTGCTTTTCAACTGACTATAATACTAGGATATGAAATGTGGAACACATCAAAACAAATGAGTAAATTATGGAAAGTTTTCACATTCAGCCATACAGAAATAGGCCAAAGGTGGAGAACCCATTGGAATAGCACACAGAGATAGTGATGATGCTTATTAACTAGGCTCTGCAGCAGATTGCAGTGAACAAATATATATTCTTGAGAAACAAAAGCTTGTGCAAGAAAGGATCTACAATGTATTCTTTCAGAGAAACAATTACTTATTATTATGTGGATTAAGTACAATGTATGTAATACAATCTTTTGCTAATGAAAACACCACTCCAGCCAGGGTTCATGATGGGGACATTACAATGAAAATGAATTTTTGGATATTATGGGTGGAGATGCTTTGTCCTTAAGTTCTGAACATCAATAATCAATAACATAAAAAGTATCCTTTTCTTTCCTCTCTATGATTCATGGAGAATGACAATTTACAAAATATACTGTACCTTACATGTTCCCAGTTACAGCACAATATATTTCATCTTAAATCTGTCACATTAACAATTACAAGTAAAGTTTATCTACATTTCATCTTTCATAAATTCTATATCCTAAATTCTTCCAGACCAGGCTCCTAGCAACTACGGGTAATTTCAATGCAACACTAAAATACCAGTATTTGCCATTAAACACAATGTATATGACTGGTATTTTATCCAACCTCCAAGTATCCAAATATTCCAACTATCTGTCAGGATCTGTCCAAATCTGATAACTTCAAAATTTCTATCAAAAGTCCAGTTATTCAACTTTTGGACCTAAAAACAGAGGTTCTATAGTATTTCAAGAGTATGCCATGAGATGCACTGCTCTAAAGGTATAGCCACTTTTGTTTACAATTTCTGAGTCCCTCAATGTGCTTCATGGTGACTGATTTCACAGGCAAATGGACTTTTAAAAGGAAATATAAATCATTCCTTCACAATGTCACCTAAAAATAGTGCAAACATCAGCAAATTTGTTGAGAAGCAGTACAGAGATGCAGAAGACCGTGGTGTTAAATAAAATTAACATAATAAACTGCAAAAAGTGAAAAAGGTAAGTCCAGGTCTAGACTACTTCATGAATCTGACATGGGTACGACAATCTTAGGGTAGGCTCCACTTCAACTACATCTATGTAGCAACATCCTTACAAGGAACTTCAGATTTTTGTTGAGCAAAGAAACAAAACAGTATTGCATAATCAATAATTCTTTTTTTCAGCTTCATTTCTAAAATATTTCTTAAATAATGAATAGCCAAGTATTTGAATTTTCTAATTATCTGACTTGCATGAAGTCCCAATGTTGTAGGATAATTGTAATTGTGAATCCTCATCATATAACTCGTAAAGAAGTATCAACAGCAGGACACCAAATTTCACAAATCCACAGAACAAAAGCAGCATCTTAACCTCTAAATTGTTGCTGTTATCTAAGTACAACTCTTTGTAAATGAAAACAGCTGTTTTTCTTAATGAATAATGCTGTATTAAAACACAATTTCCTTTCTTTGATTTCCACCTTGATTAAACATACTTTCTGCAAGACTTGTGATGCTAACAATCAACTAGTCAATTCCACACACTATCTATATTGATTTTCTTTTTTTTAATACAGGCAATTCCCACTTAATGTAATCCAACTTAACACTGTTTCATATAAAAGTAGCTATGATATCATGCAAAAGATTTGGGTAAGATAGTGCCTGATCTAGTTTAACATAGTTGCTAAACACAGATTATCACTATTTTTACAATGATGAACAATTAATGAATGAAGAGCAAAGTGTGCTTGAGTATAAAATCAAGAATAAAAGAATTAAAATGATGGTATGTACCAATAAGAGGAAAACAAATGATAGATATGAGAAAAATCAATGAGACTTTAAAAGAGATTACCAAGCTATTCTGGAGGGAGGTGGATAAGAGTACAAGAGAGAGGTGTGTAAGGAGCAAAAAGTGTATTAGACAAATCTGGAAGATATGTATTAACACAGGATTAAGTTTATAACAAATGGAGAGAATAACTTATGAAAGTGACTGGAGGAGGTGCCTCTCACCAACATCATCCTTACTCGTACCGCCTGATCTTTAAATGTTTTACATTATTGCTCCTACATTACATCTATTGTATATCTAAGAAAGTATAATACTAGCGCAAAACAGACACTTAAGCAATTTAGTGGCAACTTGGAGCAATATGGGTTCAAAAAATTTAACACTGGAAAACATCTCAATTCACATAATGGAAGTCAGTTGGAAAATGTGGTTCATTTAACACAGTCTCATGTAACTTAGCACTTTCTGGAATCATACTGGTTATGTTAAATGGAGAATGCCTGTACTATAATACCAACACACTTTCTTCTCAAAATATTCAAAGCTTTAAACAAAACATAATCTGTGCCATGCATTTAACACAATGACATACACTAGAAAACCACATCACAAAACAGACAAGCATATCCAAGACACCCTGCCAGTTACTTACTCAAAGCAGTGAATGCAGCAAGGAGCAAAGAAAATCTTGACGATCATCAGCAAAGTTGAGAAAGATGGTATTTCTGAGAGTATAACTTTAATTACATTTTTCATAAAAAACCTATCTTTACCCATCCATCAATCATGCTTTGAAATACATCAATTATCAACTTTTCTCTCACTCATTTTGCAGAGGATTTTCAATTTTTTCTAACCATATCTTCATCTATTATTTTCTACAAATCTCAAAAACTTTGGATAAGATCAACAATATCATATATAATGGATATTCTCAGTATTACTACTGACCTAAAAACCAACAATACTTCAAAAAGGAATCCATCCACATTTACGTCATTTTGCTGTACAGAACTCATTGGCCAAGATCATTTTTCCAACATCTACAAAATTTCAATGGAAAAGTGCAGTACCATACATTTCATAAATCTTTTTACTATTCCCCAACAACATACTGATTATTTATCATAGTATCTTCCCTTACATCTTCAAAACTTTTAACCATCATGTCTAAAACAATGTTATATCATGTTTCTCTTTCCATGCTCCTATAATAAGTCAGAATTACCCCTTTTTCACTTTAATCATGATTTTCATCCAGGATAATCAATAACTTCTCAAGCAGGAAAAAAAGTGATAATATTAACAAACAAACAACTGGCACTCTTCCTTTATTCAGAGCCATAAACATAGGTTATTAAAACAAACCAAGTAAAAGAATGCGTAGGTGGTGACAGTTGCAAGCGAGGGAACCGGGGCATGCCGCCGGCAGGCTTATAAAGTTTTAGCCTTCTCAACATGAGTCAACGAGCCAACTTCAAGGTCCTGGGGAATAAAAACTCATGGGTTACACTCTTTGACCTTCATAACTATGCTGCATATAAATAATTTCCTTTTAATTTGCGAAGTTCATTTAACCCACGTATTTATCAAATAAAACATAAAAGAAAAAAGTAAAAAGGAAAAACTGCTGTACTTAAGACTATAATATTTGGTTTCTATAACTGACATTTCTAGATGGATACCTCATATCAAGTTTTAACTACTTGAAGTATTTAACAGCTGCAAATCAAATGGCAGCTTTCAATAACTTCATTTCTCAACATGTGAATGAAATGAATCAAGGTTTCTAAATCATCTCATATGAGCTACATAAAAATTAATAATCTTCAGTGTTTGTATATTCATAATTTGTTCAGGTTTCCAAAACTTTATTCGATAAATCCCAGTGAAAGTCATAAGGCAAAGCTACCCAGAAGTGCAATTTTTTTCAAAATGTTGACAATAACTGCTGAAGGCTTACATAATATAGGTATATGCATATCAGAATTATGTGAAGACTTTAATGACACCTTTAACAGTAAAAGTAAGCTTCTTTATCTTATTTTACATCTAACACATCTACTTTGTGCTGCTAATCTCAGTGAAGTAACTGTTTGCATATAATGAATGAAGTAGCTTATACCTCAAGCTCTAGTGACAGACACATATGCAGATAATGTAAACAGATTTCCTTGCTCCTGACTGCCATCCACATGACCATTACCTAAGCACTACATTATCATAAGCATAATTTTCATACCATATCAGATAATGAGAGAGTAAGATTCTATAGCCTTACCAGTTGCTGCATTCACTTTACATCTGAACACTAAAAGTTAACTGAGTATTCATCAGTAAAAATTTTGCCATTTCATATTTACTGAAACCATTATAATTAATGAACACAACACAAAAATCAACAGTAAAATATTCAACATAAAGGGACAGAGCCAAAGATGTAGAGTCCAACAATCTAAAATGCACAGTTTTATTTCACAGATTTTCACAAAACAAACTGTGTATTTCAGTTTTACAAAAACTGAGAAAGATACCAACTGCAACACTAACTGAAATGGATAACAACCTCCTGGCCTTCAATTCATATATCCAAGACTGGGTGTACTGTAATGAATGATTTCATGTTAAGTCTGCCTGGCTACAATATCAAACCAGTCTTTGAGTATAAGAAAGAAAGCACACTAATTCTTATCATCATTATACCACCACAAGACCACTTTTCCGAAGCTTCAAGGATGCACTCCATAAAGGAGGAGGGGTAGGACTTCTTTGCAGAAGGATGTTCCCACCAAGGCTGTGCTCTTTTTCATCCACTGACAATGCTACAGCCTTTTCAAAGGTTACTTCTTACATGCAGTGTAACCCCTTGCAAGTGGAATCCAGTAACACAAGACAAATGATTCTACACAATAAATACTTTGAATCTAAGAATATTTAACAATGAATTTTACAAACTGAACAGCAATAAAGTTTTTCCCTTACTGGGTCAGCACTCATTTCTAAAGATAAGAATTAGCCTACTCATGAAGCTGATAAAACAATTATTTTGTTAGGTGTTCTTTTTTGCACTTTCTGGAGCCAAACCTCAGCCCTATACCTGATGCAAAAAATATTTTCTATTCCCATCCTCAAATTCTAAATTCTATCTATCTATCTATCTATATCTCTGACACTCGTTCCTTTTGGGAACCCCCTCAAGAAGGTGGCCACAGCAAAAGAGTCTCCATAACTATTTAACTCCACTGCTGCTTCCCGTTGAAAAAATATAAAAAAATCCAAAACCACTTTTCTTTGTTCAAAGCAAAAAATCGCAAGTATGTAACAAAACATCTCTTATTATCAATTGCAAAAATTGCAACTTTTCCATGGAACCCAATAAATATTTTACTGAATAAAATGATAAATTTCACAGGGTCTCCAAACTGCCTGCCAAACTGCATGAAGTGTTGCCATTCGAGAGTACCATCGATTCATGCAAATGAATATAAATATCTAATCCACCAAGATTCACAATTATGCATTCCTTTTTATTGTGTTTTTGCCATGATTTAGGTAAGTTACCTGCACAATAAAAGCATGACATACAGTGTAAGAGTTTATCATATAGCATGATGTACAGCGTAAAAGTTTAGCATATAGAAGACTTCATCACAAAGAAATTATAAAGAACTGATTACTTTTTTAATAAGCTGGTGCCTATTCCTAGAAAGTGTTTGTTTGTTTTTCTTTTTGCAGTCCCTTCCAGCTTTTCTTACATCATTAGTTACAAGAGGAAGAGAAATGCTACAAATGAGGAAACTTAAGAGGAACTTAAGGCATCAAGCAAGATTCTCCAAATGATATCTTTATCAAACAAGCAAATTTGTGCTAATGCTGTCACATATAAAATACAATTCATATTCATATAATATTGTAATAATCTATTAAAATATGGCAAATTCATGCTTTTGGATTATATTTGACTGCTTAATAGTCTTCCTCAAGCCTACTCTCATTTGCTGATAAATAGTTTTCAACAAATTTTAAAACTGCTCTTTTTACAAACATAAAAATTTTCATTGAAAGTATTGTTAATAGGAACTTCTCATGACAGAAAAGAAACATCACAGTCATTTAAAATTGAAAATGCAAGAAAAATATTCATATGACATTTCTTAATGGAAAAATAACATTTTTAGGGAACGTTCACAAAATCTAAACTAACTTACTTTTTAACAAGCACTTGCCATTTTTCGAGGGAACAAGGAAGCATAAGGAACATATGATGAAGCCTTATAGAGGAAAAATCCTAACATGGCTTTTTCCTCTGTTTCTTACTCTGGAAAGTAATATTAGATGGGAGGATTTCCAGCCCCAAATTCCTACTTTTCTTTGTTGCCTTCCATGACGTGCCCGAGATACGTGGGCTGCATTATTTCTCCCCTATCCCCTATCTAAACATATACAATAAATGATATGTAGAAATCATAGCAACATTCTATATATAAAATGCTAATTCATTCTTATGGAATACATTTGGTCTTATATTCAATCATATCCTTTAATTTTTTTGTCACATATTCAAAAAACAATTTAACAAATTATACACTTTTATGGTTAAAAGCCTACACTTCCCAAGCTAAACATTATCTTACAGAAATCTTAATGCCAGGTTAGTAAAGTTTGCGGTCATTTCAGGTAATAATGTAATAAAAATTATCAAATATAATGCAATAAAAATGATCAAATTCAGACTTTTATTTTACATGGAAAAACGAGTCAAAAACAAGCTGTGGGGGGATGCCCATGAAATCTACATATACACAGCAAAGGTAGAAATTCTTGCTTTACAGAAATAAGGTTCTGCTAACATGAAAACCTAACAACACATCGAAACCCATACTTTATACTTTTATTTCCCAATGCTATGGAAAGTGACACTACTTTTCCTAATTTGAACAGGCTCCATCCCTATGACTCGCTTGGTAAGAAAAACACTGCCACCTGGAAAAATGCTAAAAAATTTTCATAGTATAAATTTCAATTAACATCTGTATTTTTTCTTTTATTGCAACTGGCCTTTCCTGCCTAGGCAAAGTAGTATCAGGATGTGAGGCTTCGATGAAATAAATCCTTGCTGTTCCTTTTATTCTTACTATTAAAAGGTGATCATACAGGAAGAGAAGGATTTCCTATCCACTATGGTCCTCTTAGACAATTTATACAATACAAAGGAGAGATACATGGGAAGCATTCTTTTTCCTCTATTCCGATATAACATTTGTAATTATGTCATATTTATTATTATATTATATAATAAATATATAAAACAACAAAGAAAAGATCAAATACAAATCAAACCTGCAAATACAAATCAGTTATCTTTCTTCTCCAAAAAACAACCAATTATATATTTTTACACTCTTAAATACTTACACCCTTTTCAGAATATGTTAAAACATTAGGGTTTTAACTAATCTAAACATTTTCACACAAACATATGATTTCCTTCATCAGTTCAATCCTTAAATTCATAATCCCAAGTAACTTATGGTTATCTAAATACTCATTAGAATTTTTCTCTCAGCCATTCTTAATGTTTTTCCACTAACAGATATGTGTATAATACACACTACCTTTTGAATCCTCTTATCATTCCATTCCCTAATTCCTTATTATATGATTCACTCTCTTACTAAAGTAGCCAATTACAACAAATGGCTTTTCTGGCTATTCTAACATCCCTAACTGAAAATCAACTACTGTATAATATTTTAGTGACCCTCATTTTTCCAATCATATTTCACTGCCTCATTCCTTTTAGTACATCAGAAATTAGCTTCCAGCATTAAATCCCCTTTAACAGCCTCCATTCATTTGTATCAAAGAAGATTTTTTTTACTGACTGACATGGAACAAACTAGCAATTGCCCCATTCATGATAATCTTGTGCGAGAAGAAAAAGTAAGAGAAGAAAATAAGGAAATTAAATAAGACTAAGCAAAAGTTTGAAGAAGATATTGCTTAAATCTTTAGAAATTTAAGGCATTTATATCTTAATATTCCTTCAGAAATATTACGGTCTTCAAGCTGTTTTTCCTAAATGTAAATAAAAAAAAACTGTCACTTACCTAACAACTTAATCCTAACCTTAATAATTTAGCCCCAATAACTTCATTTCATTTTTCAAACCATTTCTAAAACAATTACCAAAACTTACAGATGCTCAGACAATATAAGTCTCTCCCAAAATCACCAACCTTCTCATTCACATTTCCAACATATTATCAAGATCATCATCAATCACTAACAACTGGTAACCTCAACAACACAAGTGAAAAGCTATCTTCCCTTAATCCACCTCATGGAACTGGAAATGATGTTAGAGACATTTTTTTCATCAAAAATACCCACAATCCACCATCAATTTCTGAATTAAAAAGAATGATTTTGATCAAGGTAAAAATAACATGATCCATCTCCACTATAGATATATTTATGTCTTCGAAAAATACAGTTATCAATACCTTTAACCTCAGATAAGACTGCTAAAAGCAGTGTAGATGTCTGATCACTGTGAGACTTTTGAATGTAAATAAACTGGGAGGGGCAGGTGGTGGGATGTCTGATCAGTACATTGTGGAGGCAAGGGTAAAGATCTGTCGAAACTCTGGAACTCTCTACCTTCTCATGTCTTTCTCAATAATTATGACCTGGCTCATTTCAAGAGACATGTTTTTCACTTTCTCAAAAATTTGTAAATACTTTCCCTGTCTG
>JAYMFT010038297.1:0-15713 GCA_038088735.1 Panulirus argus | reverse complement strand
GGATTCAAGGTCCTTGAGGCGTGCAACAGGTGTGTTTATGTTGGAATAAGCACAAACACCACCTTTGAAACGGAAACTCGAGTGGAGATTATAGTTAGATATGAAAAAGGGACTACTGAGAACATCATTAGACAACTGTTTCTCAGACAAAAGTAAGATACTAGGAGAGGTACTAGACAGATGGTGTTCAACTGACGAATCACATTTAAATCAGACAATTCAGGTGAGCCATGGCGAATGAAGAGAATCCTGACATAAAGCAGAATATCTCCTAAGTAGTCTCTTTCTCCTAAATACCGTTACCCTAAAGCAGTTTCCAGCAGACGAAGGATTCCAGGCGAGTAATACGTCTTGGCAGCCTCGCTCTTCACTCTTCTGTTTTATCCTTTCAAATGTTAAGTCTGACTCGGTCAACAGATTTCTTTGTTTTGCCTCGTTGCCTCCCTGACACTCAATTCTATATTCTCCAGTGCAGGAATTATCGTTTCCTCTGCAGGTTGACTGTAACCCCTCGTGACTTAAGTAACGGGAACCTCTGATGACCACCAGGGCCTCTTACAAACCCAGGTCTCACCTCTCCCGTCACCATAATCAGCCATTTTCTTGCCTATTGGGATCCTTCCCCACCTTTGATATCCCTCTTAACCCTCTGTGACCATTTGTAATCCCATTTGAACTCTGAAATGACCATAGTGGTCCTCATGACTTAGTATAAAACTCTTCAGTGACTATGACCATGACATAACTCCTAGTGACCCTCTACTACCTTTCATGACCTAGTTCATTATGATGCAAATGACTACTGACTTAATGTGATCTTTCATAACCCAGGGGAATATACCTTTCTAATCTAACTTAACCTGTACTAACTCTATTTGTTCCTCAGACTGTTTCATTATGATTTTTATTGGTACGCCACGACAGCAAAACCTGGGACTTCAGAGGCAATAATCTGTCTTGTTTTGGCATTGGATAACTTCTCCTACAGATTGTTTTTCTTGGAACCTTCATCCACATAAAAGAGATCTTTGCCTCTACTCTCATATTTGTGTCCTAGAGAGAACCTGTCACAACAACAGACTACCATAATATAAGAACCTTCTGCAGAATTGAGAAAGTCGCTGAAAATAAAAAGAAAAATAAAGAATCTTTTCCAGCAGGAATGTTCTAAGATACTGGAGAGAGGGAACAGAGGGTGCCGGATACACAGGAAACCACCAGTCATTACTTACCATGCATCTCCCAATGACACAGATTCGGTTGGAGCCATGGACGCCGCAGGTGGTGCCGTCTATGACTGTCCGGTTGAGTGTGGCGTAGAAGCTAAGCCCAACAGCACGGCAGTTGAGGGCGCAGGAGTCCGGGGCTGTGGGCGCACAGAGAGGGCAGAGTGAGTCTCGGCTTACGACTAGGCATACTTAGCAAGAGTAGAGGCGGGGTGAGAGCACAGAGAAGGTAATGTGAAGACAGACTGAGGATAAGGTGAATCTAGGGTTGGGGTATGATGTGGGGCAGAGTGAATATCGAGTGAATGGTCCAAGAGGAAGATAACACAAAGGAACAGCGATTAGCAGGAGACCATGGTAAGCTTGGCAGGAAGAGAGTAAGAGGGGAAAGCAAGGAATATATGGCGAGCAGTCAGGAAGGAGAGCTATATGGGGGATGAGACGATGGGGCTACATAATGAACAAAGAAGGGAGTTATATGATGAAGAACGGAAGAGGCTATATGGTGAACAAGGTAGCGGCTAAATGAAGAACAAGAGGGACTATATGGTGAAAAAGGAGAGGAGTTACATAGCAAACAAGGGAGAGCGCTGCTAGTAGACAAGGGAGGGGACTGCATGATGAACGAGAGGAATGAACATGTCAATGAAGATGCCTATGTAGAGAACAAGAGAAGTGGTTACATCCTGAACAAAGGAGGATGATATAGGGATAACAACGATGGGAGCTAAATGGTGAATGAGAGGTGAAGGAACACATAGTGAACAGGGAAAGAGAATACATAACGAAATGAGGAGTAGGAGAGGGCTGCCAGATGAATATGGCTGAGGAGGCTGCGTGGAGACCAAGGCAGGAGACTAATTAATGAGGAAGGTGGCTGCATGGTGAACAAGGAAGGGGGCTACGTTGTCAACAAGAGGGCTATGTGGCAAACAAGGGAGGGGCTACAGGGTGAACACTGGAGAAGGCTACATGGTAAACAAGGAAAATGAGGGAAGGGAATATATGCTAAACAAGGCAGGGAGATGAATAGTGAACAAAGAAAGGGACTCTATGGCAAACAAGGCAATGGGTTACATTGTGATTAAGGAAGGGAGATATGCTGTAAAAAGGGAGGGGTGCCAGGTGGTCAGCAAAAGAGGGGGTCACATGTTAAAGAAGAAAGGGGTTGCATGGTGGACATGAGAGCGGGGTGGATGTTGAACAAGGAAAGGGGTTACATGATGAGTAAGGGAGGGGACACGTGGCGAACAAGGGAGGTGCAACATGCTAAGCAAGGGTGGGACTACAATGGACATGAGAGGTGACTACACGGTGAATGAGAGTGAACTAGAGAGGGACTACATGGCGAGCAAGGGAGGATGGGCCACATGGTGTACAAGGAAGAGAGCTACGTGATAAACTAGGCATAAGGCTACATAGTGCACAAGGTAGAAGGCTACATGGTTAACACTGGAAGGGGCTACATGATGAGTAAGGGATGGAGGGCTTCATGGGGCACAGTAAAGGGAGCTGAGTGATGATTGAAGGCGGGGCTACGTGCTTAATGAAGGAGAAAGCTGCGGTGATCATGCGAACGTCATCTAACATCACTGATAACTCGACAGTAAACATGCACTCATTATGACAAGAAAACCCAGTTGAAACGTTAACTCGACAGTGTTCACAGTCACCATAATAACATAGTTTCTCAGTCACAGCATTAAGTGGAGAGTGTGTGCAGTCAGTATAATAACCCAAAAGAGAAAAATAATCTGCAGAGAAAGAGAATGTGGAATGCACAAATTTATGATAAAATTGAGGCATGCAATAACTGAAAAATATCTATTTCATAATACTGACATTCTTATGAAACCTTTTATTTTTTATTTTGAATCTAAAATAACGCATCCTGAAACAAAGTTTATCACATATTGCTTTCAGAAACCTAACATTTTCATCCAGAAAAAGATTACGGAATATTGTTCCGTTGCGTTCCGTCACCACTCACCAGTCCGCCACTGGCCAATATATTACAGCAACGGTAATGCCTTCAGAAAATTTCGAGTTTTCTGGGGTAGCAATGATCGAAAGGTGTACTAAGCCATAGTGTGCCTATAACCAAGTGTGAAGACATATATTAAAGTTCTCAGGAGGGTGTGATCTCACTGCAAACCGTAATGTTAATTTGATAAGGTATGAGTATATATAGAGATGAAGACTAAAAGTCCTAGAGAGGTAAATGTTGATAGTATAACCCCTGTAGAGTCCAGTTAGAATAACACCCGAGATTCCTGAAGCATACGACCCTAAACCCCCGTTGTGCATGTCCAGTTAGGAGAACATCCCATATCCTTGAAACGTTAGTCCAGTCAGACTACGACACAAAACCCCTGAAGTGTGCGTCTAGTCACAGCTAGATCCAAGACCCCTGAAGTGTACGGCTAGTGAGAACAAGACCCAAGACCCCTGATGTTTAGGTCCAACCAGAACAAGATCAAACTTCACTTACTGTCATAGTATGGCTCCCAGGTGTAGAAGCGACGGTTGAAGGGTGTCTTGTTGAAGGATGCACACTGTTCTCTGCGGAAGTCGTTGTAACCGGAGCTGCATGCCTGCAACGTAACCGTAACGCAGCGTTACTCCGCCATGCGACACCATACTTCACACACACATACAAACACACACACACCTGGCTTAGGATTAAGTGTAAAGAAAGGACATACATGTATATGCAAGGGTAGGAGTCTTGGCAACACAAGAGTAAAACTCTCCCCGTAGCACACACGCACGAACACACACACACACACACACACACACACACACACACACACACCATCCCCTTATTGAATATTCATGTGCTATGGCTACCACTCAAACACAAGAAACGATATTTATAACTCCGATATTCAAATGAAGGAGGTTCGTGTCTATGATTAGAACTCGTGATAACCTCACGGGCGAAGCTCTGAACGGACAGCATTAATTTGGATTTTAATCTCGGTGGTGCAATGTTCACAAGTCACAGCCGATACCCGATCGCAGGCATCTAGATGACTGTATGACAACAAGTGACGTTAGGGGTCACAGGACCGGCTCCAGCCGTACTTTGGTGTGATGAAACGATCATAAGAAGCTTCACTCGGAACCAGCACTCCCTCACACCCTCTTAACCAGGACTATAGGTAGCGCAGCTGTATGCTAACCCTCCTTGAGCATGGCGGCGCGTCCCTGAAGCACGATGTGATGACCCTTGGTCGCAAGAGTACGACCCATACGTATATGATGGCGTAGAGTTGAACATAATCCTTGAAGAAGAGGTCAAAGATCAAGTCATCATGTCGTACCGTCATGTTCTTACGGTCGTGTCGTTTCGCTCAAGGATTGTATTGTTGTTGTGATCAAGGGATTAAAGTTTGCCAGTTAACAATGTTTATTGACATGAGCTGTAGTATTTACGCATTGTCTTCTTCCATATACCATTCTAACCTCTGTATAGTTCACAGTAAGCCACTAGCTCGTACCAAGACGTGCCATATACCATAATTTCGCACAACCACACCTTGCATAGCTTTTCCCACACACCTAGTCTACATTTTGCCCGCTAAGCAGGCAGATGTGAGAGAAGACGCAAAGTGTACCACAACAGCGAGGCTGTGGTGCGTACGTAGTCCCACGGGTCGCGGCCTGACTAAGCAGAAGCACAAGAGAGCAGCTCGTTCACCGACTGAGCTGTGAAGGCAGATGTCCAAGACCATTGTAAGGAATAACCTCGTCCACAACGCCACATTCCCCTAACGGCCACAGCTCCCGCTGCCTTAATTTCTAAACCATTCTCTTTAAAGGTCCTTATATTTTCTTTTCCTTCGTTCGCCATGCAAAACAGTAAATAAGAGATACAATGGGAAGAGTGCTTTATTTCAGTGGTGTACCCCTATCGTATATTCTGAATTATGTTGTTCTTTAATTATATCTTTGTTTTTCTTAGTATATGTCAACAGTGAGAGACAAAATGATGTCATCTATCTATCATCTGGCGAAAATGATACTTGCTTTAACTTACTGTATAAGACTATGGAACAAACGTATGTTCAGTGACACATAAAGGAAATACAGAACCAGATGCCTTTTTAGTCTGTGAGTGAGTTACCTACATGACCTACTTTCTCGCCCACAGACGTTTGATGCTGATGCCAAAGTCAACTTATGTTCCGACTCCAGCCAATGCCTCACGGCAACTTAAGTCACCCATCTAAATACTATGGCCTAAGCCGTGTCCATCAGAGTGTAAGTCAGTGTGGTCTGGCTTCCTCTCTCAACCAGGTACTCTTACCTCAGCCGAGTCAATCAACGAACTTCCAAATTAAGCCTCAATAGACCAAAGTCTCACACTTCCTCTCTCTGAGCTACATACGTGATGCTTTCATCAACAACAATGACAGCTAAGCATTATTTCTTCCAACAGGGTACTTAGTGGAGAGGAAGATGAGATGAAATGGAGGAGAAGATTGAAGTGTATACAGATGTATGGTGTAAGTTTTTTTTTATGCTCGTGGATGATTTCTTGGAAGCGCGTTTTTGTTGCCTTATTTATATACCCCCGACAGACTGGGGGTGTGCATGTATTTGTGTCATACATTTGGGATTTTGAAGGAAATTCACTAATCTAAGCTAAACATTGTTCATTGTGTATATCGGTGGATGACTAGGGTCTCCGAGAGTGCTTTGAGGCTTCAAGGGAGCCAAGGGTATTCCACGTTTGTACTATTGTCCAGTCCTCGGATTTTTCCGTCGTTCGTTTTACCATTGTCCTAAAAATTTTGCCATACTTCTTGGGCGTTTCTCTTAAGTATGAATCGTGCTGTTCTACGATGTTTTCGATGTAGGGATATTTTCCATTTGTGACAAATCGTAGAGCCTTATTTTGTATCCTCTGTAACTTCAACATGCGTCCATTGGAGGCAAGTAACGTAGGTTAGGAGAGGTATTATCATGGCCCTGATTAGGTGCAATTTTTCGTTCTCTGGAAGGTGCCAGAATCTGTAGAGACTGGTTACGGCCTCTCTTCCTTGGGTGAATCTGTTATTGATGTGATCTCTTATCAAACCCCTTGATGTTTTGTGTGACCCGGGATTTTGCAGCTCTGCTGAATCTGTAAAGTAGTAAAATGAGGAAAAGAATAACGACAAATAACTTGACCTTATCAATAGCTTATCGAATAGGTAAATTGATTGTCGTGACGTCACTGCACAGCTCGAGCAAATGCGTTTGGCGGATTATTCAACTCTTTGAGCACGACGTTACGACCACTTATCTCGAAAGTCACCTTCCTTGATCAAGAAAGTTAAGTTCCTTGATCACGATGATAAACCCATTCATCACGATATTACGACCCTTGAACACGACGGCACAATCCCAAGTTATGAGAACCTGGCCTTAAGGGTCAAGTCAGAGGCTACGCCATCATACCTAAGGGTCATATCGTCGCAGGCCAACTGCGTCAATGAGTGCTCGTATCATCCTGTTTGATAAGACATGGAGAGCTGTGTCCTAGGATGCGTATATCATCAGGTTAATCATGTTAGTGTGAGGTAAACAGGGTTAGAGTTCGTGTTTTAATCTGCGGGTCAGGGCAAGGAAACTCGTATTTCAGAGCATTAATGAAATTGATCTGCTTCTCTGAGCCAATGTGCTGCATAATCATAAACCTGCCACATAATGCACTGAAAATGCCTCAGATTACCATTATCTTTACTTAATAAAGCAATAATGTAAAGTAATTTTACTCTAGCACAGGATGTTTGCGCAAACATTGAATATGTTCATGAGGTCTTTACTTTTGGTTAACAAGTTTAAGATGTTTTCAAAACACTCTCTTTCGACTTCATAACTTAGTACTAAAGATCCATATGAACTTACAAAACCACAGTTTAACTTAACCTATCACATTCTATCCTAGCTAGACATACATAACCCAAACCGAAAAATCTAATATAACTTACCATAACTTTAATCTAACTAGACCTAACATAACACACGAACCTGCAAAATTATAGTTTCTCTTAACTAAACTTAACCCAAAGCTACAAAACTAGTTTAACTTAGCCTAACCTAACCTAACAAAGCTTACCCGAGCATTCAGCATCTTGACCTAACCGAGCTTTACATTTCTAGTTTTCACATCAGTTGACCTTTTCTTTACTGGCTCACCCAAGCAGCTGCGTTCTTTAACATCAGCTTACGAAACCATTTTCGTGTACTGATTCAACCAAATGCTGTGTTTGTTAATGTCAGTCTACAAAAGGTGTACAAAAAAATATCATTCTACATAAGAAAGTGACTGGTGTCCCTACCAATCGTATTACGTATGAAACAATCAGAACCTCTTTCAAAAAGGTGGTGTAGTCTACTCCCTCACCTATTCCTTCACCATCTCCGCTGAATTTCTTATATTTCTTATCACTTGTAGCGAACCTGCCAGGTACGAACCCTACACCACCAGTCCCTCCCTCATACCCTTGAGGCAGATGGATCATAAGATCAGAAGTTTTTTGCTAAAGGTTCTAATTTCACTTGCCATACCGGGTCATGATTGTAGATGGATCATGAAAATGTGGTATTAGCTGAAAAGTACAGCTGAGCGAGAGTTAAAAAAAAGTGCTTTATATGCAGCTGAATAAAACCTAGAGATGTCGTGAAAACTTAATAACACAGTTGAATGAAAGCAAAAATTATATATCTTCACCTGAACTAGCCTAGTTTTTCAAAACGTAACGTAACGTAACCTAAATCATACGCAGCCAA
Source organism: Panulirus argus (assembly GCA_038088735.1). NCBI lineage: Eukaryota > Metazoa > Arthropoda > Malacostraca > Decapoda > Palinuridae > Panulirus > Panulirus argus. The sequence goes on along the minus strand of JAYMFT010038297.1, from coordinate 7,704 downwards.
GTAACACTAGGGAAACGTTTGACCCGAACCTTAAACGTTATGTCACAGACGACGTTCTCATACCCATGGGCCATACTAGTACTGTTATGCTCAAGCGCCTAATGGTTCCGTTCTGCTCAAGAGTCTCACGGGTCGTACTAAAGGGGAAGACTCGTGGGCAACAGTGGGACCAAGACAAGCGTATGATTGCATAAACCTTGAACACGAAGATATGAACCTTGAACACGACATAATGACACTTGAGCAAGACGGTGTGACCCTGAGCACGACGACATGAACTTTGAACACGACATAATGAACGTTGAACACACGACGGCTTGACCTTTTAGCACGATAGAACGACCTTTGGGCATGAGTCGTGGCACAATACTACCCAAGGGTCTTATTACTCAAGGGTCGTAGCGTCGTTCTTAAAGCAGACCATTTAACTTAGCCCAGACCTACTGCACCAATTTGGAAACATTTCCCTTTTTCAGAACTCTACATCTAGTTTGATATCACAGTGCCTCTTCTGCGATAAGGTATTTTCCTTAACAATTTCTTAAGAATGGTTTCCTAAACTCGGTTACGAAGGGCGGAAGTGTGAGCAGTTATAGCTTTGTACATACATGGATCAGGACTCACTTAAACTTACTACTTCCAGTGCATTCAGTCTTATCTAAAACTGCTTATATTGGAAGGAGAAATATATACTCAAGGTTGTCTAATCGAACCAGCTGATGACCTCTCGGATAAGGAACTCTGGGTTGGCCGTACGGTATTCCTGGTTTGCATCCGCAAGCCAGTTCTTACACTCGTCCAACTAAACCAACCGTTGCGAGATTAGGTATAAAATGTCACGTTTGTCCTACGTCCAAACTATACAAAATGAAATCAGTAACACCTAAGTTTTGATACGCCGAACTCAAGAAATGAAACCTGCCCCAACTCTTATTTCTCATAAGGAAACGAGACATTCGCATAATCACTTCCTGGAAAACGCTTTTCCAACGGGGCCTTTTTCAGGGTACTGACGTTATTTCTTACTGATGAAATTTGCGACCCATTGAGATTGTCGATATTACTTATACTTAATACAAGAGTCCGACCTATAACTAAGGCGTTCGAGCGAGTCTATAACAGCACAGAATGAAACACTTTGTTCAAGCAAATGAAGTCCCGAGTTCATTAGTTTATCTGTAAGGTTTACCCGGCAGCTTAAAAGCTCAGTTAGCGCTTTATTTCCAGCGTCGATTACGTGCTCCATATGGATTACTTGATAAGTTGGTAGAATTCCTTTTTTTCTTCTAACACACGACCTATGAGGATGTGGAAAGGTCGTGCTGCGTCGGTCTGCCTCTTGTTAACAACTGTTCGATCGCTCTGGGGAGTTACGTGGGATTGATCTCAAACCACAAGTTGACGCATCCATCTATTTTTTTCCCCCCGAAAAAGCAGCCAAAGATCAAATGCTGCATTTCAGTTTTACATTTCTACTGATTTCATGAGAATAAACAAAGATGGAACTTGAGAGAACATTTTGGTGACAGGAACAGAATTAGAATTACAGACAGTAAACCACCAGACAGAATAGATTAAGAAACGATATGAGGGTAAAGCGTACCGGATATGCCAAAATGACAAGGGAGACAAAGAAGCTAAGAGAATTAGAGATGGGAAACCATACAGTCACGAAAATGTAACGAATGGAGAACAAACACAATAATATAAAAGAGAGAAAATAAAACCCTTGAGCGTATTACTATTGTAACACTCGTGATGACGGAGAACTCCTGGTCAGAAATCAATTGCTCCAGAGCATATGCAAATGAATAAACATAATGATAATTTGTCTCTCATAAACAAGGCTTAATGAGAGAATTAAGAATGAAGCAGCCTTTGAGCGAAGTGGAACCCTCCTGTCATACAGAGATAAATCTAAAAGAGACGATGTAGTTATCTAAGTAAAGAGCAAAATTAAGGGAAAGTATAAAAAACGTGTCATGTGAAATGGGAACTAATAGTAGAGATAGTGACAGCCATGCACACTCTTAACATACCACCTGAATTAGAAATGGAACATCTTAATAAAATGCTAACGAGAGTAGACAAGTTTTTGAAAAGTGTACAAAAACCCAAACCAACAATAATCTAGTCAGGAAATTTTAGTGTTCATTTTGTAGAATGGGAAGAAAAAGTTAAAGAAAATTATTGATTTAAGTAGGGACTTAAAGAAGCAGACAATAGAAAACAATTAAAGATAGCTATGGGTATATGAAAAACATTCAGCCTTATTCAAGTCAATCACACACCAACAAGAGACAATAATATGATCGACCTTCTTTCTGCAAATATCATGACACTCATCACAAACACTGAAGTTGATAAAACAAACATTTCTCACACGCAAAAAAAAAAAAGAAAAATCATAAACGAAGCAACAAAACAGAAATAGGTGAAGATTGAATATAACCTAGAAAGAGAAGAAACTGCAGAATTAAACAACATGAGCTTCTATTCTGACAATAGAATAAGGAATGAAGTTAATGATCTAATAACAAGCAAACACAGCTTACGATGAAGTCCTTAACAACAAACCCCTAAGTACTACCCTACCGCTGTCTTAAGGAACTGATGTCATTTAAGAGTAATATGAAGTTGTGCAACAGACAAGAAGAGATACCAAACAGTAACTGAACAGAAGAGAATGAAAAGGTAAGGAAAGGCAAGCAGTTAAGCAAAGAAGTATTAGAACTAGAGGAAAAACATGCACTAAAAGTGAAATTATGGAATGACATAAATGAAAGCAAAGACTGAATTAGAAAGGAATGCAAAACATGCAACAGAACCTGAATGACTGATTCTCGTGTCTGAATAAAGCTAAGAATAAAAGTCAAAGATTGGACCTTTTAAAGCAGGAAAAAAAAAATAGAAAGTGATTCTTGGAAAATGTGCAAAATGACAATGAAAAAATACAGAAAGACCTGAACAGAAGTGAATAGGATTTACAAATGGGCAGAAGAGAACCTGATGAAGTTTAATAGAGAAAAGCCTCAGCAAATATGACATGGAGCGATAAACTATATAATAGTGACGCCCAACAAAAGGCCCAACAGGGAAAGCAGAAAGTTAGACAAATGTCAAAGATCAAAAAATGAACACAACAGAGAAACTTGATTTCATGTTGGACACAGACGACAAAGTACCATATAGTTTAGTATGATACTGGGAACGTTTTTCTGCATGTGACAGAAAACTAATAATGGTGTACATAGGAAACAAAATTAGACGCTGCTTCGTCGTCAGGTCACCAACCAAACAAATGGAAATACAAAATTTACAGAGAATTAAAAAAAGAAAAAACATTTCGAAGCAAAATCGACGGAGTGCCACATAAAAACTACGAGAGGTTGAAGTAACCTGACCTCCACGTCCTAGAGAGAAGAGTAGAGAGATCCGTGATTATCTAAACGAATTAGTAAATGGAAGGTCTCCAGAACAATGCCTAGGCTTAAAAGTATCTCTGCAAGGAAAAAACGAAGTTTATAAATCTCCAATAAATCCTTGGTAGCTATTAAAAGCAGATCTAATGAAGAATAAGAAAAAATACGAAAGATTTTTATAAAAGATGGTGAGACTATCCACTGTACTAACTGAGGAATAATAAAACATGCACGGGGCAACGACAGAAACATTTAAAAGAAAACAATATATGGCTGAAAACAGTTTTAAATGAGATCAGGATTTGTAATTACGTAATGTGCGTGGCGGCAGCGAGAAACTGCTATTAATCAAGCAAAGCGCGGGCTGCACGCTTGCTCAGGCTGCCGACTGGCAAAACCTCGTCATATGTACTCGTATGTTGGTATCCTCCTTCCCTTGTTCTCTCTCCCTTCATCATTTTTTTCTCTCGTCCTCCCTCTTTCTCCCTTCGTCCCTCAATAGCTCTCATTTCCTCTTACTGCCCTCATATTAGTGCGCCGTGATATTAACGTTGGTAGAAACATTCTCATTTTGTCTTAACTCTTCTACATTATTATTATCTTTTGATACTTTTTTTTGGGGGGGAAGTTAAATATCGATGTCTCAGTCTATATCAAAGCCATTTAACTCTACATTAACTAAAAGATTCTTTAGTATATCTATATCAGAAAAGCTAATAATTAAAAGCGGTGGATTTATGTTATTCATCTCTATAATTGCTTTCCAGTTCATTCTTTTATTTACGATGATCTATTTTACAAAACTGAGTAATACCAGGAGAGTATAAGTTTAATGGTCTTATGTACATGAACTGCACTATAGAAATCCATTCTAACATATCTAATCCAGGCGAACACGGAACTATATTTAACCTTTTTAAGTCAGGTCACACACACACACACACACATAAGAATATCAAGTAGCTTAGCGCCTTCAGCACTATAAAATCAAACGCTCAACCACACCCATAGATCTTCCAGCGAATCTATACAAGGAATTCTCCTGTGAATTAGCAACACCGCTATTCGCCACAATGAATACTGCATTCCATCTATATGCCCCACAGCTTGGAAGATAGCCTCTGTCACTCCATTACCGAAATCCACAAACCCCAGTCTCTTGATAGCTGTTGCAGTCTCTCTAATCCCTAGTCCAGTTTGTGAAAGTCTTGTGTTTGACTGGTCCTATGCTTTTAGCGTTGATTCAGTAGACCTTCTGGAGTATGGACACTAAGTCTTCGTCCATCAATCACTGCCTTTTCAGCCTACAAAACTTCATTAAACGCAATTTGGAGAAGAGCACGACATCGGCGGCACCCACCTTCGTAGATTTCACTAAGGCTTTCGCCTTGGTCAATCTTAACATCATCATAAAAAAAGCCGTCGACTTAAGACTACGGGGTGTCTCGTCTCGTGGCTGACGGACTCCTTGACCGGATAACACCAAGCCGTTCGTTTTGTGGGATCCACATCGCTACCCCTAACATGCGGTGTACCACAGGGCACCAAGATGGGGCCGCACTGCTTTGTCATTCTTATCAATGTCGCCCTGAAGGACACATTCCACCGCTGGCAGTACATTAGACGACTCCATCTTCGACATCGCTATCAATAACAACTCTCCTCATTTCAGTGCCTGTCTGCACACCTTCTTGCCCCTCAGCCAAAACGAGTGTCGTATATATCACCTCAATTCAGTCCAACAGCCATCAAATTACACCACTAGCATCCCAGTCGTGCAAAAGCCGGCCTAACACCAATCCACATTGACATCACCCATCCCACATGAGCCAGATGAACATTCGTCTACCCATCTCATCTTCCACCCCCGTCACCTCCACTCTTCTCACAGGCGGATGGCGGGGTGTGTTGTGCAATGCTTGGGTTGTGGGGAGGACGTGTGGGTAAGGGATGCGTTCAGTAAGGTTGAGGCGACGGGTGAGCATTAATTGGAGAGGAAAAAAAGGTTGGATGATATGCATTAGTGATGAGTGTGATGGGGGTGGGGGGGAATCGATAACGTGTGGCTGACTGGAATAGTTTGAAAGGAACTGGTACCAGTCCAGCTTGGCCAGTATCCATTCATGTCGTCTCCAGTCTAGCCCAGCTGTAGCCATGTCATCTTCCACCCACATCACACATCATCGTCTTCCAAGCCAGGCCAACATCCATCCACAATACCCACACTATTCGTGCTTTGCAACACCTCCATCTCTCTCTGTTTTGATGTTAGTAGGCGGCAGGCAGCCACCGACAGGGAGGTATATCACCGTTACAATCCTCTTGAGTATCAGGAGGGCAAGTGACGGTGGCAATGACGCAGCAATTCAGTGGCTGCCAAGTTTCAATCTAATGACCCAGGACGCAGCCATTTCTTTCTCCCTCACCTACACGTAGGCTGTTAACATTCAGCCCACATACACGCTATCTCTCCATCTCGCACATAACACTTGGCAACACGTAATCATAACTTTTTCTTCGTAACCGAAAATATCCTGCGGTGAACGGCGATCTATATACGTTATCCCCGTTTTTTGCCAATAACCCGTCTTAAGTACTCTCTAGCGAAGCCAACACACCACTCACATTTCCTTCATCTCTTCCCTCTCGAACCAGACCAAGCTCGCCAACAGCTCGTCACTGCCTTTCCTCATTCAACACGTCTTCTTCCATCATTTCCCTCCTCATAACATTTCCCACGTTTTTGTATGCTTGACCTTTACAGTCTCTCGCTCCCCGTCACTCAACACAACACAATCCATCTTCCCGCCGCCTACATGCCCCATAAGCCCACACAACACAATCCACCTTCCAGCTCCACACGTCATATCATCCCACGCAACACAGTTCACCTCCCCTCCAGCACCACATCACTTCCCTCTATTACCTTGGTGTTGCACAGCTGGAACCGCTTGTAGAGGCCGACGCAGCGATTCTCCAGTTTGGCGTTGTCGGCGGTTCTTCGTCTGCTCCTGATACGGCCATGTCTGTGGGAGACAGTTACAAAGCCCAAGTTAGATAACAATAGAATATAGATACGACCCTATCTATGGCAACACACACACACACACAAAACCTAAGTTAGACGACACACAGAAGAATGCAATTGATACAGAATATAGATATGAGGCGTAGATATGGGAGAGTTTACATGAAAATGAAGTAAATAACTGGTAGAATAATTAAAGAGGAATCATATTTTTTCAGTCTCTCTCCTTCTAGAATGAGCATCATGTGGCTTACACCGGAAAAAATGAGTCAAAATCATGTAGCCTAAACTCTAAAAGTGAGGCAGGATTAAGATCCTACTGTTAGAGTGAGTCAGCATCATGCAACCTTCTTTGTCGTAGTGAGTTAGCATCAAATGGACTACACTGTAACAGTGAGTCAGCATCATGTGGCCCACATTATAGGTATCAGTCCGAATCATGAAACCTATTGTAAGAGTGAGTCAGCTTCATGTAGCCTGCATTGTAACAGGGAAACACCATCATGAAACAAAGTAGGATTGTCAGTATCACGTAAGCTACACTGTAAAAGTGAATCAGACTAAAAATTCCTGTCACTCATGGGTAAGTCAGCTAATCTCTCTGCTTATCATGATTTAATATCTTCTCATCTGGCCATTAAAACAGTATCTCTCTCAGTTTAACTAAAACTGCTCTGACTCCATAAATGTAGTCAGGGAAACCACGAACTTAATATGACAGTCTGATAAACCTACATGGTCTCATAATCATCTTGATAATCAAGGAAAACATTTGATAACCATGAAAAAAAAAACAACAACTCAGCAATGTCCAGTTGGCATAAATGTAAACATGTGTACACAAAGCAACATTGTGATGAGGTGTACAGCATTTTGAGCAAAAGCACAGATGACATTTTGGGCTTATATACATGTGGCGTATGCACAGAAGGCAACAGAGTTAGCATATGTATAGTTGTCACCATTGTGAGCATATATTAAGATGCGTGCTATGTACAGATGGCAACAGACTGAGCATATTTTAAGATGCCCACTATATACAGATGACGACGAAGCGAGTATATATACCGGTGTCAACAATGTAAGCATTTATCAAAATGCCTACTATGTACAGATGGCAAAAGAATGAGCACAAGCACAGATGATAGTAGAGGGAACTAAGAACCATCAATTCTAAAATCTAGTTCAAGCTACTTCTCTCTCTCTCTCTCTCTCTCTCTCTCTCTCTCTCTCTCTCTCTCTCTCTCTCACAGC
>JAYMFT010038286.1:0-15714 GCA_038088735.1 Panulirus argus | reverse complement strand
TATATGTATATATATATATATATATATATATATATATATATATATATATATATATATATATACTTTCCCAGAAATTCTCTATATCTTAATGGAATCAGTTATACTTTCACATACCCAATGCCGACAGAATTCATTTCAAAAAATAATAATAGAAAAATAAAACACCAAGTGAATCCAACCAGAAAAATCAAATTTCCAGTCCACATTTTGAATCTCATTATGACAACTCGATAAGAGCAGCTGTGGCCAGTTGCCTGAATTATGAAGCCCAACCTGTCCATCAGCTCATGCTGGTTAGTTATTGGCAGTCTCCCCCTACACCAGCTCATGGTGGCTAGTTATAACAGCCTACCCGCCCATCAATCATGCTGGCCAGGTATAAGAGCATCCTCGTCCAACAGTTCCAGGTGGATAGTTATACCAGCTTACCCTTCCATTACCTCATAGTGGCTGGTTATAGCAGACTACCCGTCCACCAACTCATGGTGTCCAGTTATAACAACCTCCTCGCCCATCAACTCATGGTATTTTCAATCTATTTACTTATTGCTTTGGCCTACCTGTTGCACTGTGGTTTCTTAGATACACTAGAAGTTATCTCTTACGCCCTGGCCGCTCTATCTGCACCCGTGGCAGTGATGATATTGGTAAGAACGGAGATGTTACCTTCAACGAGAATCCCGCTCAAGTTTACCTGAAGTCTGGCCCTCACTGACGTGCCGGACAACGGGACAACATAACTCCGCTTTCACCTCACCATCAGTGTCGTTGGTATGTTTTGCTCCTCGCTGTCTGATATCGCTGACCTGAGGACGAACATCTGTCGGTGTTCCAGGCACGATTTGGTGCAATGCGTCGCGTCAGATTATATGTTCCCTCCTCCCGAACTTTTTAACGACATACTTCGTTGTACAGTAACGTGATACTGTACGCTATAAGACCACACACACACACACACACACACACACAACAGAGTGCCTGCCCTTCTTCGGGATTCCTTCCTCTTTTAGTATTTCTATTACGCTGATTGGATGTGGATATGTGTCGTTGTTGCATCTATCTGTGCTTAGCTAAAATGCTTATCCTTAAGACGCTGTATATGACGTTATGATTCTTACTTTCCCCAATATTCTTATGTGCAGTTAAAGTCTCAGTCTCACAAATCAATTGAAGGTATCTTTTTGGAAACCTAGACCGGTGTTCCACGGAACACTTGTACAAGTTGCCTCCAGTGCAGTACATTTAATGTGAGCGAAATATGGCGGAACTGTTGTTTGGAAAATGTTCAAAACAGCTGCATTTAAGTTCTACGGCCAAAGGTTAAGTTCAAGGCTGAACGTTTTCTTAAGGGGCATAAAAGCATGCAAAGTCCGAAGTTGAATTTTGGATCTTAAAGCAATTCAGTTCTTCAGCTGCTGGGAAGCCACTAGTATAAAGTATACATAATGTCTCAGAGCAATATTCCGGATGTTCCAGTGCAGTGTTTCACATGTTCTGGAGCAGTTTTTCAGATGTCTCGGAGCAATGTTTCAGACGTTTCACACCAGCATTTCAAGTGTCTCAGAGCAGTGTCAAAGCTGTTTTCGAACAGTGTTTCAGATGTTTCAAATGTTTCTCGGCAGTTTTTCGGATATGTCAAAACTGGGTTACAGCTACGTTAGTGCAGTGTTTCAGATGTATCACAGCAATGTTTCAAAGCACTGTTAAAAAGCAATGTTCAAGGCTTCACCGGACCTTTCTATACGTCAGGTTAAATCTTCGAGGTACGGGCTAGTCTACGTTCCTGGTTGATTCTTTTCATAAAGTGTTTAATTCATGGATCTGAAGCATTTCATATCTTAAGAGGCTGAGAGGCAACTGTATAAGGGATATGTGTTTACGCATATTCACTAAACGTGGGTATGACTCCCGAAGACGACAACTTGATGGACGACAGACAAAATGATAATCCCTAAGTGCTTCACACACTACCCACACGACACATATGAAACTGCTTCGGACCGAGATTCGAACACATTCGACGCCTGAGCGTATCTTTTTCTTTTTTTTTCCGACTCATTTTTACGAACGTACATATTTTTCTCCCCCTGTACGTTGGGGATGGAGGTGGGGTAGGTTTTTTTTTTCTTTCCACCCACGGCCCATGTCACTGTTCCCGGAACAAGATGTACATGGCAGCAGAAGCGAAAACAGTGCAATAACAGGAAGAGGTGCGGAAACGTCCTGGACACGGACAGTGTGGGACGTGCGCCACTGGGTTGCTGGCCACCACCAACCTCGCCATCACCTATCTATGCAATTCCTCCAACGCATGAGAAAGGGCAGACGAGACACATTAATGAGAAACACAAGGAATAGACTAGGACCTCCAGTAAACACATGAGAGGAGTTTCTGTCACGTTAAGGTCTCTTCTTGCCTCATAAATACGTGGCAAAGTCAAACAGCACATGAGGGGACTGAAATATGAGACAGGCTATTAACACACGAGAGGTTCAACGGAATTATGAAACCCTTAACCAGAGTATCACATGTATGACAAAAGCCGCTAGAAAATAATGAGACCCTTAGCGAAAACATGAAAAGCTGTGTTTTAATACGTGAGAAGCCAGTCTGACGCCCAAGGAGGAATCACCAGTGCTTGAAAGTGCTATCATAAGTTGTGATAATAGTACTACGTGGCTGGGGGTCCGGCTGTTTCATGGGTGTGAGAGGCTGGGGGTCCAGCCTAGTCCATGGGTGTGCGAGACTCGGGAGTCCAACCTAATTCATGGGTGTTTGAGGCTAGGGTCTAGCCTACTTTATGGGATTGTAAGACTTGGGGTCCAGGCGAGTACGAAGAAGCTGGAACTGGCTGGTTGGCTATTTGGTCTTTAAGCCTATCGACTGCCAGAGAGGGGGTCGTCATGAAGGCCAACAGCGTCAAGTTATAACCGCTAATCGAAAAATCTTGCGCACCTTCCTCAGGTGTTCCAGGCATTTCCATGACCACACACATACTCACTGTATATACGGCCCTCGGAATTGAGGGCTGGGGTTCAGGACTAGTCCTTCGCAGTTTGAATCTAAGCACCAACCTCCTTACAGCCAACCTCACAAACACATACACATGAGAAATCCTAGTAACATACACACACACACACACACACACGAGAGACACTGCCGACCCACAAAGACCACCGGTAGAACATGAGAATCACCACAAACATAAGACATACTACTACCTTACTCTACTGTATGGGAATCACATCTGTCACTTGAGAAACAAACAAGGCCCACATTCAAGGGAAATGACGAATGAGAAACACTGCCGTTAACTACTAACACTAACGGCGCAGAACAAGTACAATAATATATAAGAAACATGATTAAAATATGAAAAAAAAAAACATGCTATTAACTTGCAATGAAGGGCAGAAAAAGAAATGTTATAGAAATAACACGTCATTATAACAGTCGAGAAATCTCGAGGAAAACATTTGGCCTCTTGGGAATGCATCCAGATTTTCAGCCACGTGGGGGGACGACAGCACGACCCTACGACACGACCTCACGACCCTTGAGCACCACGGCACGACCCTAGACTCTCATGGGGCAAGCCTTTCACAAAGGTCACGCCATCACCGCCCTAAAAGGAAACCACCACCGTCTTTCTCGAGGGTCGAACCCCAGTGCTTGCTGGTCGTCCCGTCGTGCTCAGGTGTCGTCGTGCTTTCGTGCTCTTGAGCGCTCACACCGCCGCGCTCAGGTCGTCGACCTCCGCATGCACTCTGAGCAAAGCACAGATCAGCGCTACATTTAGAGTACACGAGAATAATCCAACGACGGAGGACCTTCATCAGTTCAGATGGTTCCATGAGTAATTTACGAACGTATAAACCCACATATTTAGTGCATTACATAGAAAGTACTGTGTTATTCTCCGTTCAGGTATTCGCAAATGTTCGTATACTGTATTAGGGCTATGCCTAATGTTTTATGTAATGGAGTTTTGTGATGAAAATCAGAGCCAAAGTAAATTTCAAAGGTATTCGTTATTTAACCGATATTGGTAATTGATACTTAATGGCTATTTTATCGTTACCAGTTTGATTCGTTCACAAGCATAACGTCAGTCCCCGGACACCCTCCCGAAAGCAAGTTCTGTTTGGGTGAACCACCAAAATCATGTTCTGATTGGTCGAGAGGTAGATGCCAGTGAGGAATCCATTTGACTACCATAACTCAAGACGTATCTAATTTAACGTTACCTAACGTAACCCTGAGGCTTCCCTCTCTTGGAGGTGACGGGAATACAATGAGAGAGAGAGAGAGAGAGAGAGAGAGAGAGAGAGATCCCGCCAACAACATAACCCGACGACGTCACCTGTATTTAACCAATCTGAGCGTTGATGGCTGAACACCCATCTCAAAATTGTTCACCATATGCCGACTTATGACATCCAGCGGGTCTACCCAAAAACATATTTCCCGGTCCTTTTAGGATGTCTGCGACACGACAGTCGCAGCAGTATCAGCAACTTGGACTACGTTAGCGTTCGCGAGGAAACTAAGATTTATTGGCAGGTGCGCTAGAAATATACCACAGCCGGTCGGTCCATACGCACCAGCCAACACCTGCCTCAAAGAGAATTTGCGGAGACTCTCTTTTCCCTCTTGCATGATGGAGAGCGTCGGTTGGCTCACTCCGGCGCACTACGCACTCTCGACGGGGCATTCCTCCCCTGTAATAATAGATGGACACACGCGAGGTCCGGGGGACACCACCACCACCACCTAGGGAACCGCCCCACCTACGCCGACTACCACCACAGGCACCAAAGCCACCGCCAGGTAGCAACAGGGACACAACCACCTGCGCCGTGCGTAATTCCCTATTCTTTTTAATGTATATTTGACTTGCATGGTGCAGATTCCTGCTTAATGGACGTTGGTCGAGGGCCAGTAAATGCAGCGTGCAACACACGTGCTCGTGTGCCTGACGCAGGGGTTCTGGCCTTATTGAACGCACGGGAGTCAATAGCTGTTAAATCCCAAAAAAGCATGCAGCGTTGCTCATGAGAAGGGTCCGTGGCGTATGAACACACCAGTCGTGTGTAGAGGAAAAAAGCAAAATGCAGGCTTATACGATTAAGAAAAATCACAAATAAAGCATCAGGAAAGCGAGGAAAAGGCACCCGGGAATTACTTGCTGGGTACAACACATTATTACCAACGGAAGAGAAAACCTTCCACCACCCTCCCCCCCCCCCACCCCCTCTCCCCGACGGGAAAAACACTGGGGAAAATGTGGGAGTTAAAAGGAGACTTAAACATCGAATCGCACCAGGGAATAACGTCAACACGGGAGACCAAGCGTCGCGCCAAGCCAAGCGCTGCTAACGACACGATGTTATCGCAACAATGTGACAAGTCCCGTCGTAGGCATGTAAATGGACATCATCATAACGCACAAGCAAGTGCTTTGGGCTGGCTGGAGGTTAGACAAAAGCAGCCCCCCCCCCCACCCTCTCCATCCCTTCCCCTAACCCCAGCAGACACAAGCAACAGCAGCGAGTTCAGCAGCAGAAGCAGCAGCAGCAGCAACAGTAATAGCAGCAGCGAGAAGGCGGGAAGCAACAGCCTGATTGATCCACCGGCCATCCTGTAGATTAAAACTCAATTGCAGTAGCCACCTCTTGGGAAGGCTCTTGCCAGCGTGCTGGGGACGCTGGCCATTGTCTGATTGCCTTTGCGCCCGCCAGCTGTGGAATGGTAAATGAGTATTGCTGCAGCAGTCCTGCCCTTGGGCTCCCTGACCCAGCCACTCGTGAGCAGGGAGCTATAAGGGCAGTGTGTGTGTGTGTGTGTGTGTGTGTGTGTGTGTGTGTGTGTGTGTGTGTGTGTGTGTTGTGGTGTGCGGGATTGGGTACAATATCTTGCGTCCTTGGTAAGCACTCTGGCTGTTAAAGGCAATTATAAACTATCCCAGAAAGAAGCGCGCAGAACATTCAGTTCAGCTGAAGAAAAGAAAAGCAAAGGGAAAAACTGCTTCCCTTCATATCAACAGGAAACATTACGTTGTCACATCTTGCATTCGATGAAGTTACTGCCTTAATCTGGGGTTTCTCTCTCTCTCTCTCTCTCTCTCTCTCTCTCTCTCTCTCTCGTATCACATCTTACATCAGGTTTAGCAGGACTGAGGGACATGCTAGTTTGGATGCGAGTTTAAACGCAGAAAACTTGGAGAAAATGAAGTGGACGTGGCAGCGACGGGAAGCATGGAAGCGGAAATGAGTCATAGGGTGGGGAAGGGGGCGAAGGTTTTGGGAGCGCTGAAAAATGCGTGGAGAAAGAGAAAGTTGTTTGATGGGGGCGGGGGCCTAAATAGTATGACTGAAGGCACAGTAGTTCCAACATTATTATATGGTTGCGAGGCATGGGCTATAGATTGGGTTGTGCGGAGGAGGGTATATGTTGAAAATGAAATGTTAGAGGGCAAGATGAGGTATGAGGTTGTTTGATCGAGTAAATAATGAAAGGGTAAGAGAAAAGTGTGGACGTAGAAAAATTTTGGTTGAGAGAGCAGAAGACTGCGTTGATATGGTTTGGACTAATGAAGAGAATGAGTGAGGAAAGGATGAGAAAGAGGATATATGTACCATAAGTGGAGGAAACAAGGAGAATAGAGACCAAACTGAAGGTGGAAGGATGGAGTGAAAGGGATTTTGAGCGGTCGGGGCCTGAACATGCAGGGGGGTGAAAGGCGTGCACGGAATAGAGTGAAATGGAACGATGTGGTATACCGGAGTCGACGTGTTGTCAGTGGACTGAACCAGGGCATGTGAAGCGTCTGGGGTAAACCACGGAAAGGTCTGTGGGGTCTGGACGTAGAGAGGGAGCTGTGGTTTCAGTGCATTACACATGACAGCTAGAGATTGAGTGTGAGCGAATGTGGCCGTTTCATCTGTCTCCTGGCGCTACCTCACCGGCACGGGGCGTGGCAGTGCTAATTCCCGTGGTGTGGGGTGACATCAGGAGCGGATGGGGCCAGCAAGTGTGTATATGTACATGTGTATATGCATGTATATGTGCAAGTATGTATATATGTTGATATGTATATATATGTAATAGGCATAAATGTGCATGTATGTATATATGTGTGTATGTGGAGGGATGGGTCCTTCTTCATCTGTTTCCTGGCGCTAGCTCGCAGACGCGGAAAACAGTGATCAAGTATAATAAATAAATAAATTAAATATATATATACATCATGCCATACCCAAACAGAGTAAGAAAATGTCTACAACATTTCAAAGTTGCATGCTTTATTTTCTTTACATTAACCAACATGGCACAGCCAAAGAAACATGCCCTAATCTTGGCCATCCTAAGAGGAAAAATAATGAGAAAAAGAATGACAGGATAAATTAGTCTAAAGGAAAACTTTTCATTCACATCAGGAATGAATTTATGATTAAATATGTATCTAACTCATATGTAGAGTCGTTAATCAATCATCCAGGGAGTTAGTTCCATCTTGTTATCAAGGGAGCTAGAGAAGGCAACACAGTGAGCAGCACTGCAGTGGTTGCCTGTCTTTTACTCTAACCTCATCTACAAATTTGCTGCTTATATTCAATCCATAACAAAAACTCTGTCTTACACATTACACTAACAATATACAGCTCACTAACATGATTCTTTACCCACAATATCAAATTTTCCCCACATCTAACCAAACACTCAAATTCAAGTATCAAATGATCTTCAAATCTTTTTAACCAACTTAAAATTCACATCATAGAATAAAAATCCCACTGGCTGCCCCATCTGGACTACAAATTTCACCAGTGTATGAAATTACTCCAAAGAACCTACAGTTATGGGATCTCAAAGAGAGTCGATATGAAATTTTGCAAAAATGTCTTTCATCCAAAGAGTGTGCAAAAATCACAAGTAAATTTATGGAGAACAAAAACACGTCTAAATTATAAGAAATCAGACCAAATAATTCTAGATGCCTGTTTTTCCACTCTGATTTATATCCTGGAAAAAAAAAATACTGGAGCAGACTACAATTCATATATCAAAAAAAACAGACATTACTAATTCTTCCAGCTATGGCTAAAGCCAATCAAAATGAACATTGTTAGTGCTTCTGAATTAAAAGCTCTAAAACACTTCAGGGATGAAATTTGATCTCCAACATGACCCTGCTTGGAAATCAAGGCATTAAAAGTTTTACTTAATATGATCAACATGAGTAAACACTTTTCACAATTCTATCAAAATTCTAATGCACTTGCATGAAAATATGCATAGCTGAGGAAGAGCTAAAGCTCCTATAAAGTATGCTAGTGAAACAGCAACCCTTATCTTTATCTGCTTACAACTGGAGACTGTGTACCAAGCTGCATCAAGGCTCTTAATGGGTGACTTTTAACTGCAGTAGTTGCCAGTAACCTGGCTATGAGTCACATACGGCCCTTGATGTAGACAGTCATGGTGAGGAAGGAAAGGTAACATATTTTTATATTTTGTAAGCAGGGGGTGGTTTGTCCACAGTGAGTGGTTGCCTAAAATGAAGGTCATTTTCAGTAGGGATCTTATATTTACTGAGTAAAGTGGCTGAATACCCTGGTCAGGAGAATCTGGAAATACGTAACTTAGAAGCACTGTCAAGTATAAAAAGTATGTTATACATATCATAATGTTGCTTCCAAGAGAGATTAATATGTACTCACAGACTGTATTCAATATTCCTCCACTCTCAAAGTAAAATATCCTGTACAATGCGATCTTAAAATCTTTGATAACTGCATGCATTGTTACTACAAAAAAGCAAAGCAAGCAGCATCTTTACAAACAAAAGCACAAGCAAATTGCAAATGAGAGGGTGACAGAGTAACCATCCAAAACTAGTTAATGTCCAAAACATCTATCAATAAAAGATATATCTGTAGTCATTTCCTGCTTGTACAGGCTGGTTTTTCTGTAGTCTAAGAGAAACAATTAACTGGTTGTGAATGGAAACAGGATCTTAATGAACAACCTTTACTTAAGTGTCTCTGCCTAACTATAAATTCAGGCATGTAAAATAAAACTGTTTACTAACCTTTGGGTCTATTGTAATGCCCTCGGCCCTCCCCATAGCCATGTCGGGTAGGACCTGCACGGCTAGCTGGGGTGACAGAGTTCCCTGGATTTGCAGGACTAACAGAATGTCTAGGATTTCCTGGATATGGTGGAGGGGGATCATCACTATATGCTCGACTTGAACGTTTGCCTCCAGGAGGCCTAGAACGTTCTGTTTCCCTATCAACACCTCTACTGTGGCGTGAAGGCCCAGGCTGGTTGTGATGATGATGGTGGTGATGTTGACTTGGGCCTGCTGGTGCTTGACTACTTGGGCCTGGTCCTTGTCGATGGCGCTGTTAACAAATAATAAATTAATGACATCAAACCAAAGAAACTTTTCAGATGTTATCCTTTGCCACAAATATACCCCATGCATCAACAATGTATACTGCTGCTAGTAAAATTCCTCAAACTAAGATATTTTGTCTGAGACAAGGTATCACAAACATATCCAAAAGGATAATTACTACTGGATTACCTTAACTCTCCTAAGTGTGTTGACTGGTCTGCGAAGGGTTTCTGTGATAGAGCGAGCTGGAGGTTTGCTAGGGTTGCTGGATGGGGTATGAACTGCACAACATTTGATGAAAATGCCCATGAAAACCACAAAGCCAACCCCTAGCAGCATCACACCATACCAATATTGCTGCAAAGAACACAATGATGAATGAGAAACTGTTTTCTCCTACAGAAGTTGCACATGTGACTTAACTTCTCCTTGCCTAAAGACCTTCCTCATCATCACTCCTCCCTTCCTCTCTGTCTACCACACCACCCGAGAACAGCAGACTGGCAGTGTTCAACAGTGGAACCACTTGGTCTCCACCATATTCCTTTTTCATACCTCCCATATTGCCACCACAACCTTTCCACTCAACTACAAAATACTTTTCAGGAAATATATCACCCCAGCAGCCTGCGGTTTCCATCTCCCAAAGGAAAAGGATGAATTATTGATTACTGTGTATTGGGGTTAGTCTCTGAGTGTCTACCAACTTCTTCAGGTTGCCATTTTACCATATAGTGTAAGAAGGCTTTACTACTACAGTATGGTCATTAAAGGAAATGGAAGAGAAGAACTTATTATACATCACTTCAAACACAGAGATGGAAAAGACTCTCATCCCTCAATAATGGAAAATTATGGAACAGTATGAAAAGGAGCAGTAAAACCCTAACTGTTATAATTCCTTATGACCCTTCATGCATCCAGAGCAACCAGACTATGACCAAGACTACATTTCTTACATTAAGAATTACAGCTAACATGAGAAAACCAGTCCTCCATGAACCCAGTTAATAACGTATAATGGGACAGAATATTTAGTTCCTATAATAAGCTGGTGCAACTCTTAAAAGTCAAGTTTTGAATAAAAAAGATTTCCTGAGAAAATAAATCTTAACTTGTAGTAACAATCAAAATCTGAAGTAGAAACTAACCCATTTAAAGACAAAGAAGTTAATCCTATGGACACGTTGTGTGACTAGAATGAATTTTCAAAAATAATTTATTATATGCGGTGTGTGACTTTCCACCCTGGCGGCAAAAATTTTTTTCCAATATTGTGGTGTTCAACAACACCCCCCCAAGAGTTTGAAATGAACACCACACTAAATGTTCTGCCACCTATGCTTGCAGGAGGGAAATGGACAGTGGTGCCAGACACACTAGGTGCTATCCGGATGTCCACAGAGATTACTCTTCCTTAGATTTTAATCAAATCCATATATGGTATAAGCAAATCCTTGTGTTTTTCTAAATATTTCTCAAATACATTCTTCAAAGCAAACACATGATCCACATATCTTTTAACACTCTTAAAACCACAATATTCCTCCTTGGTCTGTAGCTCAATGAGTGCTACCACCCTCTTAATCATCACTTTCCCATACATCTTACCAGGTACACTGAACATACTTAATCCTCCATAATTCAAACATTCACTTTTGTACCTCTTGCATTTATTAACCTAATGAAAATAATGTAGAGCAGAAGAGATGGCCACAATCAGGGCATTCAGCTGTTCATACCATCTCAATAGATATGAAAAGAATAAAGACAAAAACTATTCTCTCCTAAGCAGCTATCCAAATTAAACAAAGTAGCAATTTTGGAGTACCACTAAGAGTCATAGCCCTAGTTCCAATTACATGCTTAAGAAAATCAAATCTAAAGATTTTTAAAACAAACTCTAAATTTGACATCAAATTTGAATTCACTTTCCTATTAAGGTAACAAGATATGACATGAAACAAAGCAATGGAAAGGCTGCTGTATCATTCACTCATAAAATGTATAGTAGCTATTTCTGCCTGTGTTGTTTATAATATTCTTCCCCTTTCAAGAAAAACAAATTTCATTACAAGCAGAAATTAGCTTGCTCTACCTGCAAAACTTTTCTGTTAACTATAAGTCTTGATCACTACTGAGCTGAATTTTTGTGCATATTAGAAGACACAATGACCATATCAAAAAATGGCACCAGAGAAAGCTTTACTTTGGGTAAACGTCATTTGTATGTCCCTACATATAAATTTAGTTTCAATTAGCATGATTTCAACACCTGATTTAGCAATACAGTTATCAGACCTTGAATAGACAAGGTCTCTTCTCATGGCAAGTCTTTGGAATGCAAGTGTCTAACATAAACAAAACACAGTCTATATCTCACCATCAAGTATATGTCAATATACTGCATGACAGTGAAATTTCAACACTCCCAGTTTCAGCATGTGTGTTTCTTGTATGAAATACATAGTAATTAAGTCTTTAAGAATGAGCAAAATCAATCAGCAGATCACTAACGTCTAATGCTGATACAAAAATCACTTCATAGAAAAAGTTACTAAATTCTTACCGTAATCCATTCTGCTACACTATTCAATGTATCCTGATTGAAAAGTAGATTCTTGAGTCGGGCTAAAGGTCCTTCTGCATCCACTGCACGGCATTTTTGGAAGACATCACAGTAACCCTGAAAATATAGTTGTTTGTAATAGGTGATCATACTCTTTAAAAATAAGAAAAGCCTTGATCGCTGAGAAATGTTGATTCATTGGCAAGTCATGCAACCTTTACAATATGTTATGAAACAAAAATGGTTTAACATATAGTACATACTATTTTCAACAACTTTAGAAATCTAGGCAAATAATGCAGTAACAGTCAAAAGCATAATTATCGTCCTAACATATTAAACAATCCTTCATTTTACTACAGTACTGATAACATTATTCAGTATACACTGTAGCAATAAATCAAATCTATATCACATCTTTTTTCCTATCATCCGAATTTAACAATCCCTATTAGATTTTGTAAAGTCCATACAAAATGATGACATTATTATTCTAAAAAAAAATAAAGCCAACTTTAAACTTTCTACAATCTAACACCTTTCATTAGCTTAAACTTTTCATTATGAGCTTTTTTTTAATCTGATCATGCCTTTGTCATAATAACTATTTCCTTGGAAGTGACCATACTAAGTTAAGGAAAATATGTTAAGCTTAGGGGGTTTGACTATACTAATTTAAGCCTCAGCAGTAGAGCTGAAATGAAGCAATATTCAACAAGCAGTCAAAGCAAAGGACAACTGAATGAAATATTCTGACATTAAAAAATGAATGGTGGAGATGAGATATGGGGTTAAATTGTGGAATAAATTGGTGGCCGAAGTTTAAAAGTAGCCACAAGGCCCAAGACACGTCTCCTGGGCCCAGGTCACAGGCCAGGCTAAGGCCTCTGTTCCCATGGATTCTTCAGTGTACAGTTTCTGTATTATACTCAGTCTAATCAGTCTATCTATCTGAATATCTATCAATTATCATCAACTCCATTCCCAATTCATATGGGGAGGCTCAAGTGAATACATACAGGCACCTTGTAAGGGAGTTGAGTTTGCAGGACTGGGATCCCAAATATACCATATATTTTCCATATAGAAGGTAATGGAAATATATCAAACTGTCTACAGCAATGAATTGTCTGTAAATGTTCATGATCCATAAAGTCAAGTCTGACTGTGTACTGCTTATGCCTTTTCTGACTTTTAGAAAAGTGGTACATGCTGAATCTCCTTATTTATCATTTACATATAAACAGACACTGAAGAAAGTCAAGTCTCACCTGGAAATTATTGCAGGGTGCTCCTGGCCTCATAAAGACTGGCCCACCACCAAACAAATGATCCAGCTCAGATGTAGACTTGCAAGTAGAGCTGTCATTCCCAATCTGACAGGCTATCTCACACAATTTTTTCTTGTCATGTACACGATCAGAGGTGAGAAAACACTCCTTCATTCCCTTAGCAAGGCATATTGATCCACTGCACTTACCCTTTGTACAAACCTGAGGATGGAGATATTGTAAAATTATTATTGACATCTCTCATGTTTTCATAATGATTAACTTATCAAAATTCTCAATAAAATTTTATAAGAAAATCAACTTCAAGGGATTTGTAACCAATACATATCATATAACCTATGCACATTCATATGCACAAATAAATATTATTTATATCTGCTTATCTTTTTCTCCCTTAGTGTAGAAGTAAAAGAAATAGAAGACTTAGCCTTTTCAGGAAAAAATTCTTACTTCAATCCTTCCATTCCCTCTTTAAGAAAGTTAATATATGAGGGGAGAAAACTACAGAATCTGATAAGAATACAATTTTCCTAATACAGCAAGGATAAAAGTTTACGCTAGAAATAAGGAATCTGACAACAAACTAGAAGGCAAAGACGAATGCATGATTGTGTTGACTTTGATGGTGTGTACAAAACTGGCCTTTGAAGCGTGCAGAACCATTCCTCTAATAAGCTAAAAATCATATGTGCATTAGGGAGAAAACCTGCCCACAGCTGATCTCAAAAACTATTCTGCCTCTTACACAGGCATTATCCATTAATATTTCATCCTCTTTGATTTCTATAACATCCATAGGGTTAGATAATGTTCATTCATAGAGCAATAATGACCTGCCCAGGTGAAACTCAGCTGGCTCTACCTACTTAAGGTATAGATGTATGACTAATAGTTTTAGTAGCAATGTATAATTTCAGCAGCCAGCCTCTTTCAGGAAAAGTATCTACTTTGTTTAGGTAGAGTGCTTTTTACTGATACTTGTCCAGCTGCCATAATTCTATGAAGAATGTTGGCTCTGTGGAACTCTGTTAATGTCTAGAAGGCTGATAACACATAACTCATAAAGGATGGCTGTATGGAGATCAAGAAAAGGTTGAATCTTTCAAAATTTGAATTAATGACACACAAGGTCTTACTCGAATTGCACGAGGTTATAAGCACAAGTAAAAAGTCATGTTTTTGGCAAGCCTGTGTCATTATTAATAGATGAAAGTAACATAATCTTAGTGAAGAAATTATCATTTCAGAGGAGTTCGTCATTTCCCTGCTACTGATTGGCAGTCCACAAGCCCCATAAAAGGGGTCCTTGGGTTCTATAATGACAAATTAAGTGCTAGATTAAAAAAAAATTTCTGTATTCATTAAGCTGAAGTCAAAAGACATTGTAGATTTCCCATGAAGAGATGGGGGCTCTGATTTCAGTGCATTTCATGTGACACCCAAAGAGTAGATGTGAGCAATTGATGCTATTCTTACTCTACTTCTGGTGATACCTCATTAATGTGGGAAATGGCAAACAAGTATGGTGATAAGAAGGAGCTTGATGTTATGAAGTAACACAGGATTTAAAAATTCATCATTCTGGAGAGCAGATTCAACATATTCAATAGATCACAAACATAACTTCATTAAGGTCAAGTAACAGCTTGTAAAGATATATTTATGGGCAAATCTTGGTCTAAAGCCTCAGTCAGCTTACCTTTGTGCCTTTATTGCATTCTTTGTGTTCCTTTTTTGGAGCTGGTTGTGGACAAGTTGCCTTATCTCCTTCACAAAAGGCAGATTCTTCACATTCTGTCTCTGTATGGCACTTGGTCCCATTCACAAAAGTACATCTGTCACGATCACAACATGGTCCTTCACTTGGACTGGAAATAAGATTTAATACAACTCAAATACATAATTCCTGTTTTATTCTCATGCATATACATCCTGGAATATAAAGTCATATCAATTTTTCTTTATGTCAATCAAGCTTTTCTATACATACCAACATTCAGTGCAGAAGGATGCACAAAAATTCTACACTAGATATTGCCATTTACCAAACTATCTCTAAACCATCAAAGATTACAAAAACATGAGTGCTTGGAACATTTGCATATGAGGTGTGATCCCTAAACTGACTCTCACATCTACATCAAAACCAAAGAAATAAACTTTAAACACAACAGACAATGTGACATTCTCACTATCTTTGCACAGAATTGTCCTGGAAACAAAAATACCCTTAGCAGAAACCAATGTAGTTATTTAGTTTATGCTATGATACTGAAAAAATCAAAATCCTTAAAAAAATCCTCCATTGGTGGTGCAGTGACCATAAAAGAAAATCACTGCTAAATGGGGTTAATGTTTATATGAAATGTATTTCTAATATATATATATATATATATATATATATATATATATATATATATATATATATATATATATATATATATAT
>JAYMFT010038275.1:0-15714 GCA_038088735.1 Panulirus argus | reverse complement strand
AAAAATAAAAAAAAAAATATATATATATATATATATATATATATATATATATATATATATATATATATATATATATGCGTACATGAGTGGATGGATCTTTCTTTGCCTGTTTCCTGGTGCTACCTCGCTGATGTAGGAAGCAGCAATCAAGTATAATAATATACTTTAGAAACTTATTTTCCACTTTTTTATAATGACAAATTGATTGAGATATTACTGCAGGATATTTAAAACTTCAGTAAACAGACCGCACAATGGATATTTGGACTGCTGCTACATGTTTTGTGACAGAGTGGGAGAAAGGGACTTTTTATAATTTATGAGCTTCAACTTCAGGTATAACTTACTGCAATCTTCAATGAATAGTAAAACCCTATCCTAACTGACTTAAATATATCAAAAGTAAGCTTCTAAGACATCTTTTGGATCCTGCTGGAATAAGTTTGGGATCTAACAGAAAAGTCTATGAAATTTGGTTACACCACAAACTTGCTCCAGCGGTTGGATTTACTGGACTGAGTTTGATATCTATAAAAACAGTTTTTTAGGTCCTAACTTCACACTGGGATGCTGGGCATCAAGAGCACATGTGACAACCTAAGACATAATACTTCAGTGCATATAAGTCACCTAAGAGAAGCACTTGGTGTGACTTGGGAGAATGAAGAAAGTAATAAGTGTTGTATGAGAGATTTGGTAAAGCAGGAAATGTGAAGGGAATGAATTTTGAAATGGTAGAGTGGGTGAAATGTAATACTCTGAGCTGGTTTGGGCATGTGGAAAGAAGGCAATATGGGAAATCTACAAGGAGAGTGTATAATAGTACAATTAAAGGGGTTGGTGCAAAAGGAAAAGTACCAGTGCCATGGAGAAATAGAGTGGAAGAGTACAAGAGGGAGAGAAATATGGTAAGACTGAATGGAACTCGGTAGGCAGAGGAGACATGCAAGGCCATGGATAGGTGGATACTCTTTTACCTTGGCCGTCTTTGATGGGAGTTCTGTGAGGGAATGGGCATCAGAGACATAGATAGATAGATATGTATATATATATATATATATATATATATATATAGATATACAACTTCCTTGCTGCCAACATATGTAGTTTTACTGTTAGATTGTATACAGACTACACCAAATTTCATGGTGTAATGCAGTCAGTTGGATAAAACAGCAGATGATTTTTTTGCATATGTCACAACAGAACAGATGGGTAAAGACTGTGGGCATCACTTGCATTACTCGTATCAGTACATGGAGGAGACAAATGGAATTATGTATTTCTTAGTTGTTTTTCATCAAATTCATTGCTTTCAAGGAAGGTTGTTTGGTGGATGTGTGAGGTGATTATATTTCCTTTTGGTCAAAATAAACTGAGATATTTGGATTTTGTTTAGGTGGTTCACATATATCTATCTATCTATATCTCTGATGCCTTATTCTCTCTGGGAACTCCTTCATGGGTGTGGCCACAGCAAAAGAGTCCATAACTGGTGAACTCCAGTGCTGCTTCTTAGCCTTTGGTGCCTAACCCGTAACAGGCTGCTAGAGCATTGTATCTCTAGTGACAAGTTTCTAGAAGCACATTCCTAATGTTCCAACTGACTACTTCTACCTAATGTGTCTATATAATATTCCCGCCCAATGTTCCAAAATATTACTTCTACCTTCGAAAGTTCTAATAATTTTTTGTTATCTGTTTATAAAATGCACTGATTTCAAAAATTATTATTTAGTGTATGAGTGATATGTTCATATTTTTTGGTCAAAATAAATCAAGAAAAGTGGAATGCTATCATACTTTACTTCAGATTAATGAGCTTTTAAGCTGACAGCAGGACAAAGTTTAACTTTCTACGGTGTGGTCATTAACTGAAGAGATCTATTAATGTGACTGACAAACATTAAATAACACTGTGCAGTTCAGTATTGCATTATCATTTATAGGATGTTTTCATGTCCCTATCAAGTGTTACACATGACTAACTTACCCGAAAAGACTGAGAAATATATCAATCAGTGAATTCCTAGTGCCCCTGAGGAAAAATTTAGAATGTAACAGAGCTTAGCTTCTAACAGACTGCTTTTCCCCCATTTAGTCCATTAGTACAGGGTTCTTCTGTACAGGAAAAGGTATATCTTCTATGAGTGAGAGCTTTTAAAATGTTACACATTCTGCAACTAACTTCACGTACATGGTGTTTGATCCATCAGTCATGCATAACTGCATGTGGTTTGAGATTAAAAACAGCTTTTACCTTATGTGAAATACATACTTATGAACATCAAAAGTGTTGTCATCATCTTTGGAAGCAGCATGAAGAATGGCATAATCTTGTGCAGGAAGAGCTTCAACACCCAGGATGAGAGCAAGAGACTGGGGAGGCACATCAGCCAACATACGTCGGAACAAGGCAACAACCTGTTGTACAAGCATTTGATATGTTAGTAACAAAAACTGCAATACAAATGTTGGCTTCTGTAAAACAAAACTGCTGTCTCCCACACTCCTGCTTCTGAATGATGTAAGAGGATAAAATGGGATGTTGTGATTGAAAATGAAGCATAGATTGCCAATATTTGAACAATTCTGAATCCCCTAGAAATGACTACATTAAAGTAAAAGATTTGGCCAGTAATGTAAGATTTACCTTGCTTGTGGTAATAGGAATACGTTTAAATACTATATGTATGCTTGCATTAAAAGAGGTTGCCAAACTGGTACATGAAATTGTAAGAGTAGCAGTGCTTCTGTCTCTCTCCCAGAAGTGTAGCAGAAGGTATTGTTGATGGAATTGAGGCATATATACATTCTTCCTCTAGGACTTTCTCTTCATCAGTCATGTAATTCAATCACTCTTGCAGTTACATTGTTCCAGAAAAAGACCTAGTATCAGAAAGGACTTTTGTCAATAGCTGGAAACCTTAACACAGAAATGTTTTACACATATAATGTATTTTTTTTTTTTAATACCTAACTGCCCTTCCTCCATTTGTGTCCTACCCTTTAAGGTAGCAAAAGGAGCATATGAACAATGGCTTCATTTGCACATGCCCAGCTTCTATATGCTATGAATAAAGTAAGGCATCATCAGACTCTTTCTGCTTGTGATAGGATATTTCTTAACATCTTTCTTAACAACTTTATAGCTTAATTTTATGCTATGTCCTCTAGTTGCCCCATCTGCATATCTCTTGAAGAACTGTTCCCTGTCTATGTCATCAACCTGTTTTAAAAATTCAAGTCTTGTGATCAAGTCACCCATCACTCTTCTCTCTTTCATGGTGGGTAAACTTAAGGTTCTTGCCTTTGTAGCCCAAATCACTTAATTCTGGTACCAGCTTTGCTGCCCTTCTCAGAACCTTCTTAATTAGCTCTTTGTGCTTCTTAAGGTGAGGTGATCAAAACTGCTAAATATTTCCTTATCCATATACTTGACAGCTTGTCTCCTTTACTATTCTTCTAATGTAGGACTCAAGCTACAGGTTAAGGAAGCTGTCAATTCGTAAGTTCTTTTCACAGAGAGAATTCTGAACCTTATTTCCTACAAGATAATATTCATGTTGAAGCCTTTTTTCACTTTGTCCTTTCCTCATTACTTAACATTTGATTAAGTTGAATTTCATTAACCACGTATCAGACAAATTTTGATTTAAGTCCCCTTCTAAGCTGATGCAATCCTCCTCACTTTTCACTTCTCTCATGACCTTTGTATCATCTCCAAACATATTTAGATAGGAGCACATACCTTCTGACAAGTCATTCACATTAATCAAGAAATATAACAATCCCAGAATAGAACCCTGCAGCACAACACTGGTGTCTTTCACCTGTCTGGAGATTGCTCCTCTGACTTACGTCCTTTGTTCCACTAAGATAATCTTCTGACATCAAAAGAGACTCCCACTTATTCTTACCTAGTAATCCAGCTTGTTAATCAGCCTCCCATATGATACAGTGTCAAAAGCTTTCTCCAGATCCATAAAAGCTATGTACAGCTTCTTACCTTGCGCTACATACTTTTCTATGATCATTCTCACTGCAAAAGTCTGATCCACACATTCCCTACCTCTCCTAAAACCCCCTTGCTCCTCACATATTCTGTATTCAGTCACTTCCATCACTGTGTCAATCAATACTCTTGCACCCACTTTTCCTGGTATACTTAACAGACAAATTCCCCTATAACTGCTGCATACATTTTTAGCACCTCTTAATAAAAGTACAACAGCTTTCACCCAACCCTCAGGTACAACCTTCTGCTTCCATGATAAATTACATATCAAATGCATCCATTCTGTCACACTTTCTCCTCCGTATTTCAACACTTCAGCCGTAATCTCATCCATTCTAAGTACCTTTCCTACTTTCAACCTCAATATTGCTCTTCTTACCTCTCTTCTTGCTTTAAGCCCATGCATTTTTGTATTCTTCTCTTTCAATCCTCAATACCCATACATGTAACAACTACTGCCTCACCTACTCCCACACTTCTCAGTTCTTCAAAATACTCTTTCCATCTTCCATTCACTTCCTCCTTTTGATTCAGCAACTCTCCTTCCTTATTTGTCACATTTACATTTTGACTCTTCCATCCACTTTTTTCCTTTTTCACCTCCTTCCAGTACAATTTCTTCATTTGCTTAAGCTTTTCACTTAACTCTCTTCCAAAATCCTAACCACTCTTCCTTTGCTTTCCTCTACTAGCTTCTTAACATTCCGCTTACTCATCTTATAGTCTTCCCTCCTCTGTCGCCGAACTTCCACTGGTAAATGCCTTTTAAGCAATCTACCATATGCTTTTTTCTTCTCTCCCACTATTTCTAATCTCAACAGTCCACCATGCATTTCCCCTTTTATTCTTATCTCTCACAACCTTGTATCCATCTACTAATTCTACAACCTTTAAGAGTCTTTCTCTAAACATTTTAAACACTTCATTCACACATGATTACATCCCTAAATTTACTGCACTTTTATTTAAACTTTCTGTCACCCTTCTTTAATATCCCTCCTTGTATTCTTACTGATTTATCTTCTCATTTGCCAACATTTTTACCTCTTCATTCTTCCTTACACCATACCTCCACTTCTCTCTGATCCTCACCCCCACAAGAGCTGCAAACTGGTCAGAACCTCCTTAAAGATTCACCTCAAAATTCTAGCATCTAGCACAAACTTTCTCAACCTTTCATCCGCTGCCACACACTCAATCAAACCACTTTGTTCTTTTCTTCCATCGTCTCTCATACACATATATCTGTGGATCATTATGTGAAAAAAGGAGTCTGAAAGAAATAAAACCCTCTCAGGACATGCATCCACAAGATAACTTCCATTCTTATTTACTCCAGGCACTCCCATTTATCAACTATCTTGCCAATTTCATAAATTCCCACCTTCGCATTCATATCATCCATTACAACCACCTTTCTCTCCTTCTCAAACTCACTTATACAGTCACACAGATTTCTCTAGAAATGCTTAATTTCATCCTTACTTCACACAGTCTTCATATCTACAGGCATATTTACACACACCCACGAATGTCTCACAACTCCAGTCTTTCCTTACACCCACACAATTCTTGATCCACACCACCCATGCTCTGTAATACCCTCCCATACTCTCAGTGATAGCACAATTACACATCCCTCTTTCCCCCTTCCCTGATAATTTTCATTCATTCCTGTCCATACCACTCCATCCTCACCCTCCCACAACTTGCATTCATCATTTCCATTTTCACCACATACACCCTGCCCAAGGATTTGGGTTTCCCCAATCCCCAGTGCATCCAAACTATAACTTTTACTTTTTCCACAAGCTTTATCCTTTTCTTCTGATTAGTTGTCCCATTAACATGCAGAGCCATCACCCTCAATTGCTCATCTCTATTACTCCCAAGCATAACTGGTGGACTCCAGTGCCTCTTCTTAGCCTTTAGTGCCTAAACCTTGACAGATAGTAACTCAAGCAAAGTGTTTTCCAGAAACAGCAGTGCTCTCAAGACAGTCCAAAAAACTAAAACCTCATTTCACCTGAGGTGTTTGTCCGTTTCAAAATCTTTGGCCCTGATGGACTTGGGAAACACCTCCAACTTCGGTTCCACCCTAAGGATGTACTAACAATGTCATCATGAGAAGGTGGGGTAAGGCTTGGATACTCAAAAAAACTAGAGTATTCCCTTGAGGCACTGAAATTCAACTTTTCCTATCAATAAGCCCTTACTGCAGTAGAAATAGCTTCTAGCCTTTCATAACTCTAGTACCATCCTTTTTGCTCTCCTCTGGCCATTCCTAATCAGCTCTTTGTGCTTCCTTAGTTAGAGTCACTACACTTGAGAAGCATATTCTAGTCTGGCCTCATTCATGACATGAACAGACTGCAGAATATTGCCTTATCCACGAACTTTCATGCTTTTCTAATGTTTGACAGCAGACAGTTGGCTTCCTTGACTATTCTCCTGATGTGGGACTTTGGCAATGTTAAGGGACAATGTCAACTCCAAAGTCTTTAACACACACTGATTTCTGCAGCTTGTTTCCTTCCACATGATAATAATATTGAAGCCATCTTTCACAGTGACCCATCCTCATTACTTTACATTTACCTGGGATGAACTTCATCAACCATGTATCCGGCCAACTTTGAAGTTTGTCATAGTCCACTTGTAACTTGATGCAATCCTTTACGCTTTTCACTTCCCTCGTTACCTTTGGGTCATCTGCAAACACACTCAAGTAGGAGTCCATACCTTTAAGCAAATTATCTACATAGATTAAGAAGAGTAATGGTCCCAGAACAGAATCCTGTGGCACTCTGCTGGTGACATCAATCTATTTTGATAAGGCTTTTCTGACATGAATCCTTTGTTCCCTTCCATTTAAAAAATCTTCTATCCATTGAAGGATGTTCTCCCTTATTCTTGCCTAGTGATCTATTTCTCTGATACCCATTCCCTCCAGGAACTCCCATCAAGGAAATGGCCATAGTAAAAGTCTCCACTTATCCATGTCCTTATATGCCTCCCTCACATACACCATTCCATGCACTTTTCCTCAGTTTCTCTCCCTCCAGTAATCTTCCATACTATTTACCCATGTCACTATAGGTTCTCCTATCACACCACCCCCTTTATTTATACTTATCATGCACTCTCTTTGTAAACTCCTCAACTTTATTTTCTTTCTACATGCCTAAACCACTTGAAAGTAATGCCTAGTGATCCAATTTCTTGATCAGCCTTCCATGAAGTATAGTATCAAGTGCTTTTTGGTGATCTATATACTGTATGAACAAACGCTTCATGCAGCCTTCCCTTTTGTCTACGACACAAATGACTCTCTCATAGAAATCTAAGAGGTCTGTTACACATGACCTCCTACCCCTAAAACCTTTCTGTCTCTCACTCAGGTAATTCATCCTCTGTAAAAAGTCATCCATTTGTTTTCTGATTATTTTCTCCAGAACCTTACGGACCATACTTGTCAATGACACCAGTCTGTAATTTAGCGCTTCTTCCTGCTTTCCTTTCTTATAAAAAGATATGATATTTGACCATTTTCCACTCCCTGGCATCATGCCTCTCTTCAGCAACAACTTGAACATTATTTCAAGAGGTCAGTCTACTGCACCTGCACACATCTTCAGCACCTATGGTGAAATTTCATTAGGACCATGAGACTTATATTTTGTTTATGCCTTTTTAGATATCTCCGAGTTTTCTAAAACCTCCTTTCCACTTTTAACTGACTGGTGATGGGGTTACACTGTCTCCTTTTAGGAAAACACTTTTGAACCTGTTACTCAGCTTTTCACATATCCTTACATCATCTACAATTCTTCCCTCTGAATCCCTCCCTTAGCCTGATTAGCTGCTCTTTAAGTATCAATTTATTCGAAATGAATTTATGGAAAAGCTTTGAATCTTCTCCTACTTTGTCAACTATATTCTTTTCGAAGTTTCTTTGTTCTTCCCTCCTTATCCTGCAATACTTATTTCTTGCTTTCTTATACTAAGCAAAAGCTGACTGACTGGAGTGTTGTCTACATCTTCACTGCGCATCTCAAACTCCATTGCTTTCTGACATCATTTATCAAACCATTCTACCCTCTTTCTTACCATTCCCTGCATATTTGAGGCCAAAGGTACCCTTGTTCCTACTTCTTCACTGTAAATTTCAGAGAGCATCTTACTACAATGCCATGGTTCCTTGCTACTAAACTCCATTTCCCAATCAATCATATTACAGAAATAGTTTAGTTCTATGTAGTCTCCATGATTATATCTCCTTTAAGACTTGTCTCACCTCTGCTCTTTTAACTTCCTCATCTACCACAGAGTGAAACATGCATTGCAGGATTACTTTTTCCAGTCAGTGTATCAAATGCAATATTCTCAATATCAGGCAAGTGAATGTGAAGATAAAGTTCATTAATAATAGTGTATCAGTCTTCTTATCTTAGTACAATATTTCAATGACATATTGGTATCCAAAATTTCCCTGTATGCATTCTTAAGACTTGTGTCTCAAAGAATCTAATTTCCTTCAGTCTATGTCTTTATAGCTGAAACCCCCATTATCAATACTTTACCATTACTGAGAAGTGTATTTCTAATTGCTTCTTGTACCATCCTGTCCGTTCCTTCATTCTTATCAATGTATATCTATTTTGGATTGTTCCAATTACTTAGAGGACTATATAACATCAACACCACTAAGCAATTCTTTCCTAGAGTTACTCTTCCTATTATGTATTCCCTGAATGGGCTGGCTTCTACTGTATCCTGAAATTGATGACTATCTTTTATTAAAAGAGCCAAACTTTTCCTCCTCTGCCTTCTTTATCCCTCCTTTCCATCACATACCTCTCTTGGCAGACCAGGTCAGATCTTACCTCTTTAGTAAGCTTTGTTTCCACAACTTCAATAATATCAGGTGTACTTTCCTTAATGCATCCCAAATTCCACCTCTTTACAATTTACTACTAATCTGTCAATGATTGTGTACATAACTTTCACTCTTAACATTTTCATCACCTTACATTCCTGATCTGTCTGCAATGCTAGTGGGGGTGTTCTATCCTCTTGCTTCACTTGGCATCTCCCAGTTTTTGCCATCTGCCTGTATTCTTTGCTCTTCCACCTTTCTTCCTTAGGTATATCACATTTGATGAATATCTTACTGAGTTCTGCCCTGTATTTATGTTTCTATGCCTGCCTAAGCACCTCCTGGCAACATTACTCAGAAGTAAATGCAACCATAATTGGACAATCTTTTATATAAGTCTTGTTTGTAACCATCAGTTCTTTTTTCTTTTATCAATGACATTGTATCTGACAATCCTACAACCTTCATTGATGTTTTACTCAGCATTCCTTCTTTCTTTCCCCTTTTGTCTCTATCTGGTGTATGATCTTAAGCAGTCCAAATATAATAAAATATTTTTGCCTGTCAACCTCCTGATGTTCATATCTCTAACTTTAGTACCCAATAACAGCTCTATTCCTCGGGCAGAAGATGAGACCTCCATGAATCAGAGGAATGAAAAGCAATGACGTATAGCCTTCGCATTGCAAGTTGTAGCTTTTATGGTCTGATGGTTCTCTGATGCATTAGACTCATGCAGAATGATGAGATCAAATGGGTTAACTGACACTGAGTGTTGGTTCTTGGTTACAATAAAACTTTACTCCTCTTTGTTTAGTCGCAGCTGCAGTTTTATACAGTAGAGTAAGTTTCACTTGTTTATTTCCCCTATGTTAGTCACTAACTCTCTTCACAAATGAAGCTCTTTAAAAACCTGGAAAACTTCCACTCCCTTATCAAACTCTCAAAATTTTGGCACACTTAATACCCAATGCATGTTTCAATCAAGGGCCCCTTCCCATTCTACTACCAACTTCCCTTAACTGTACATAATAGGCTTCATGAGCTGCAGACCCTCCAAAGTCTTGAAAAAACAGAAAGCACTCCCTGGAGCTCTTCTCTGGTCAGGAACATAATTATCTATTTGTACATCAGGGGAGATAACTTTATACTTGTGGGGTCCCATCTCTTGTACATTTTGTACTATCAAGAAGACTTTTAAATCTTTGTAAGTTGCTGGCATTCTTAGTCTCCTTGCTTAAACTATTCCAGTCATCCATTATCCTTGCACCGAATCAGTATTTCTGTACATCCTTCTTAACTATCCTCTGTCTCAGTTGATCACTGCTTCTGGTGACTCCAGTACTGCATGTAAAGAAGAACTGTTTACTTCCAACATTACTCAGTTGATTTAGGAACTTACAGGCTGTTATAAGGTCACCTCTCTTCTCTCCTTTAGGTAAACAGCTATGTGGCCTTCAAATTTTCATTGCAGCTCAGTCCTCTTGATTCTAGTATTATGTTGGTTGCTTTTCTTTGAATCAACTCAATCATATTTTTCATTTTCTTTAGGTGCAGTAGCCAGATCTTGGAGAATATCTCCTGAAATATAATGTTATTCCTTATTAAGAGGGTCAATCTCCCTCATCCTTAACCTTCTCTGTCCACCATTTTAATTGTGTATCCTCTTGGAAAATCAGGTTAAACTTTAGTTCAATCATGAGTTCAGTCTCAACCACTCCCATGATAAGGTTGTTATCTCTGTCATGATCTTTAAATTCTAGTACCTTATCAACTGCAACAAGTCCATCTGCATGAGTGTGGAAACCTTAGGGTTATGGTACTTGCTACTAGTTAGTTCCATGCCCCCTGCAATAATCCTCCCCTTGGCCTGATCTGATCCCTCTCATTGTTCACTTTAACCAATTTTCTCTTGCTCTCTCCCTCTCTTTCTTGCTTTGTCATTCTTGACATACACTCCTTTGAACTACTCCCTTCTGGCAAATTTTCATGACTGTCTCAGCACTTGTTACCTTTTACCCTTTGTGGCCTTCTCCTAGCATCTTGCCAGTAATCCCCCATTCTTTTGAATGCCATTACTTCTTGACTTGCAAGTTCCAGGTCCATTGCATCTTGAAACTTTTCAACTTTTTTCTATTTTCAAGCTTTCCCTTCTCTTTATTGTGGGAAACATTTAAAGATTATCATGGATTTGAGCTTAATAACCTTCCCCTGCACAGCTTCCCTTATTCATATAGTTACCTATCTTTCTGTTATCTCCTATAATCATACTATGTCCTCATCCTTGTCCTTTAAGTTATCCAAGATCCGCTTTTTCAAAGTTTCATGGCAGTCTTGAATTGCATGTGCCCTCTTAATCCAATCCATTGTACCACATATATCAACTAGCATCCTGTCTCTGACTGTAAATACAGCCTTCTGAATAATCCTATCCAGTACTCCAATTTGTCTGCCTGCTCTGGAATTTTCGGGATCCCTACCCCTTCAGCTTTATAGTTGTTTTTATCGAGCATCTTGCCTCTGACTGTGTATATAGCTTCACTGATAATCCTATCCAGCACTCCACTCCGCCTATTTGCCTTAGGATCTTCAGTATCCTTACACCTTGGTTCCACTTCAACCTTTTTGCCTTTGTTTTCTTCAATCCTAGACTCAAACCTTATCTGGCTATCGACTTCCTTATCCTTGGCTTCAGTTCCTCAGCTTTGTGATTTACTATAGCCTTAGAAAAAGCTCTAAGCTCTTCATGTCATCCTCTACCTTGACTAAATTGTGCTTTCCCTCAAAAAACTCTAATTCTATTGTCAAGCTCTGTGACAGTTTTACAAAATTCTTCCACGTGTAGAGCTCTCTGGCAGTTTCCATGTTTCCTAACAATAACTTCCAATGTCTTTATCTTTTCCTCTAGGTGGCATATTCTCTAGATAAGTTTTTCTACAACTGCCATACTATGTAGGCTATGGCAATCAGCTGTCAGTTCCTCCTCCAACTCTCCAGCAACTCCAGTGTTCTCTTCTGAGAATCTCTCAGAATCACTGTCATCTTTCCACAACTCACATTTCATTTTCCTCCTTCTGTTTCCCATCATGTTGTTTTTCATCCTAAATCGGAGCACTGATAGGTGTGGCTGTCTAAGACTAGTTGACTGGACATATCAACTGTGAACTGAGTCTACTAAGTGGCTTGTCTAATTTTTCTTGCTCTGACTTTTAAAACCCAAATATCCTGGTTCTGGCATTATACACTAATAACCTCTTATAACATCTAATACGCTCATAAACCCTAATATCCACACAGGTTTCCTTATCCCTAATCATTCAGAGTTTTTTCCCTTTACAGATTTTTTTTTATTCTTAAAGAATAGGAGATAAACAGCATAAAAGTAAACTTAGCTTTGTAATACCCATGAAGTGGGCAGTTTTGCTTTCATGTGAGTCTTAATATCTATATTTTCTACCCTAAATATTGTTGGGATGATTGTCAATTTGTTTTTCTTCCTTGATAAACAAAATATTTCATAAATATACTATCTCAGTAGCCTCATCAGTAACATTTATACAGATACTGTATATACTTATCTGCACAAGTAATATCAACACAAACTGCATTATTTCCTCCCTTAATGTGTCCACAGGGTAACTGAGAGTAACTGTCCTATGGAAGCATTCGGCTCCTATTCGTGCCCCCTTCCCTATCCATATCGAAAATGTAAACTTGAAATTGTGGCAGTAATTCTTAATGTATGGAGAACTTCATCTGTAGATGCTGATCACATGGTGAAGCTCTTTGACTCTGAATGTTAAAAGTTTAACTGTGAACAAGGCTTATGATCAAATAATTCATGATTAAAAAAATCAGAGGGTGACTACAACCTATGCAACTTTTCCCATTTTTACTGATATACCCATAAATGGGAATACCCCAGTGATGGCCAACACTTAACAAAATTTACTGGGGGGCAGCAAATACCTAATGTATAAGATATTCAACTTAATGTGTACTATGCTTCTGAAAATGTGAAAATTAGTTAACGGGTCATCATCACAGGTAAATATGGAAAGGCAAGGCCAGGACAATGTTGGGGAGATTCTGTATACATCAACTTGCTTTAAACAAAAATATGCTACTTGGGTGCCAGTGTCATGGGATGGAATTTTTAGTTATAATTGGAAAAATATCAACTAACCTGTCTTTGGACTCGTGCAGACCCAGTATGCAGTAATGACAGCAAATGTCTAAGCAGATGATCTTGCTGAGCTAAATGTGCACGTCCTACTGCTGATCCACTGAGAGCCAGCACCATGGATAACATCTCAAAGCAATAGGTATCTGGTGGACTATTCTGGCCTTCTTCAGGTGTGGCTGGAGTGCCTAAACCTCCACAACTTAACCCGGCCTCCCATTCTTCTCGTGCCCGCACTGTCTCCTTGCGAATAGCCTGAACTATGTGTGCACAAACCTGAGAATTTAAAGGAAGATTGTGCGTTATATAGAAAAGATTTAAAGAAAGATTGTGCGTTATATAGAAAAGGTCTGTATACATATCAATAATTATCTAACTTTAAATGCCTAAATTCTTAGCTGAAGGGTCTATGATAAGCCAAGAACAGAGGTAAGAAATGTGCGCACAAAGAATATTCATTTTAGTGTGGAGGTGTTCAGTGAGTAAACAGTTTAGAGACGATTCTATATGGGTCACCCTGACTCAAAAATAGGAAATACCTTGTTGGTGGTGAGGATGGAAAAGGACAGAAGGTAACTGGTCAATAAAAAGAAATTCTGGATGGCAATGCTGAAATTCATAATGTACAGTTTTAGGAACAGTTAGGAGGCTTCCTGCATAACAAGTATATACTATAATGGAATGAATTTTACATGCAAGAAGCCTGAAGGACAAAATGCAAAACTGAAGACCTCAATATGGGTTCATTAACTTCTGTCTAATGACTATTTGCCCATGAACAAGCCTTGACTAACTAAAAGCTGCTAAAGCAATGATTTACCAATTGAACTCACTTATCTGAACATTCCCATTCTCACATCAAAACAAAAAGTTCAAGAATAAGTGAATTTGTGAGGTGCAGCCAGGAAATATATCCCATGCCTAGTTAACATCATGTCATTAAAGGTATCAGTTACACCTGAATCTAAATGAAAATACATTAGCACATTTTGGCAATAGAACACACACTCTTTTGTAATTTACAGAAATATTCTCAATCATTACATAATATCATAACAATTTCCTAGTAAATGAATACAACTCAAAGAACAAACTAAAACTCAGCAAATAGCAGGTCCAAAATTAAGCATCATAACTTCATGAACACTACAGAAGTAAAATATCCAAAATCTGTGTTTCTAACCATCATAGTCCTAAAATCCATGGCAGTGCATTCAAAATTATTACCAAGTTGGGGTATGAGTTCCTAGAGCTGGAAGTTTTGTTCAACTTTTTCTCCTTTTATTCAATGATTTCCTCTTCTCCGCAAATAATCCAAAGCATTCATATGCTAACAACTCAACACTGCATTCATCCACATCCTTCAGTTCTGCTCTCTCCTCTCTCATTCGATCTGCATCTCATCTTGACATAGCTTCCTCAATAAACTCAGACTTGGACAGGATATCTTAGTGGAGTACACAAAAGCTAGTTAAGTCTAATGCCTCCAAGATCCTATTTCTACCCATCTCTCTAATGAAAACTCCTCACAAC
Organism: Panulirus argus; assembly: GCA_038088735.1. Lineage (NCBI taxonomy): Eukaryota > Metazoa > Arthropoda > Malacostraca > Decapoda > Palinuridae > Panulirus > Panulirus argus. The sequence continues at coordinate 1,101 of JAYMFT010038275.1, read as the reverse complement.
TCTCATCTCTCCTTTGATGGGTCTGTAAATTCCACCTCTTGACTCAATGAATATATGCGGTATTACTGCCACATCTACTCTCTCTTGGAAACCCCACATTATAGGAATAGCTAAGTCTGCCTCTAAGAAACTGGGTGTCCTGTTTAGACGTTGTAACTTCTTTTTTTCTGACCAGTTGATCCATTTATACAAGGGATTGATTTATCTGTGTATGGAGTACTGCTCTCGCATTTGGGGTGGTTCTTGCTCTGTGTCCTTACTTGAAAAAGTTGAGTCGAAAGCAGACCGACTTATTAACTGTCCCAGGCTAACTTCCAAACTTGACCCCCTTGCCCTACACCACAATGTTGATTCAATTTCCCCATTCTATAGGTATCACTTTGGTTTTTGTTCCCAAGAGCTGGCTGCTTGTGTGCCCCCACCACTAACTAGACCATGCAATACTCGGCATGCTGCTGCATTACATGATTATTGTGTGGCCATTGGCAACTCATAGGTGTGCTGTTTTAATAACTGCTTCTTTCCCTACATGTCAAACCTATGCAACTCTCTGCCTTCTCATGTCTTTCCCAGTAACTATGACCTTTCACATTTCAAAAGACAAGTCTTTCACTTTCTCAAAAATTCATAAATACTTACCCTTCTTTTCTTTTTCCATTTCTTAATGCTCTTTATATTTCAATTAAGGCCCAGCCTTGATGTGGACTTCTGTCCATTACTGGAGCCTTCAGCATAGAAAAAAAATTGTGTGACTGTATCTTATACTAATACTTACTCATTATATTTGCTGTTTAAATAAGTGGCACTACAGCTCCATACTTTTCTCAGGTATCTGTGATATAATCTGTCTTTACAATGGCATCCAAAAGGCATCCATTGATAGCGCTGGGTATAGCATTGCAAAAAGGATGCATATTTTCTACCCTCAGAATGAAAATGCAGGTAAATGAGTGACCTCCCAGGCTCTCCCACCACTGCAGACTGCTCACCTACCCCTCTCCCCTTAACCTTCACATTCACCACCCTCAACACGAGGGCCGGATTTGGACCTGGGGGGAGAGAGAGAGAGAGAGAGAGAGAGAGAGAGAGAGAGAGAGAGAG
>JAYMFT010038264.1:0-15714 GCA_038088735.1 Panulirus argus | reverse complement strand
GTGGAATTACAGAACCGTCAAAGGAGATACGAGAGTTGTGAGGAGCTTTCGATAGAGAGACAGGAAGAAATTGGGTCTTGGTGGCATTAAACTTAACTAGATTTTGTGTACCCCACTGAGATATCCTGTCCAAGTTTCATAGTTTTAGTTTCCTTTATGTTATATTTCTCATCATCAGACTGTCTAAACATATTTTGTGGTTGAGCTGTGCTTCATAAGTTCCTTTAATCTTTATGAGGCCCTTGCATCCCTGCAGCTCCCTGGAAGCTGGTCATGTACACTAGGAAGGACTACTGGTCATTGAGTGTAATGTTTTGTATGCATCTATGTGCGGAGAGTGCTAGACAGTTGAGGAGTAAGTGCTAAGTGTCTTTGATGAGGTAGTTGCATCATGAGCATAGAGGGTCTTGGAAAATATCATTGGCAGTCACCTCTTGGCAATGTCATCTTTTTCAAGAATCATGGGACTATGTTATCAGTGCAGGTCAATTTGTTTGGGTTAATTTGGCCCAAGTAGTTTAATTCTTCATAGACTTAGATTACTGTACGTTACATTATTGATCATCAGACTGTCAGAACATACTTTGTGGTTGAGCTATGCTTCATAGGTCCCTTTTACCTTTATAAGTATAAGGCTCTTGCATCTCTGCAGCTTCCAGGAAGCTGGCCATGTCCACTTGGTGGGACTACAGGTCATTATGTGTAATTCTGTTTTGTGTGCATCTATGTGCGGAGAGTGCTAGGCAATTGAGGAGTAAGTGCTTGGTGTCTTTGATGAGGTAGTTGAAATGGTATATGTAGCATTGTTGGGATGTTTTAGGTCCAGAGCACAGATGGGAAAGTGTAGCTTGTGTTTGTCTAGGGAGTGTGGCTTTTGATGGTAGTTTGTATGGTGGGGTGTAGTTTTAGACTGAGTTAGGAGGGAAATTTTTAGTGCTTGTTGGGTTATTCCAATGTTTATTTTTTTTGGTCATATGTCTTTGCCATTTACCACATTAGCAAGATAGCACCAGGAACAGATGAAGAAAAGGCCTAATTTGCTCACATCCATTCTCAAGTTGTCATGTGTAATGCACCGAACCACAACACCGTACCCACAACCAGGTCTTACAGATCTCTCTGTGGTTTCACCTGGCTGCTTCATATGCCCTAATTCAGTCCATTGATGACGCATATGATGCATACTCTTTGTATACCAGATCACGTCAGTTCACTCTATCCTCTTCACACCTCTCCCTCTCTTGCATGTTCAGGTTCTGAGCACTCAAAATCTTTCATTTCATCATTCTATATCTAGTTTAGTCTCTCCATTTTCTTTTTCCTTTTCACGATTTACACATACTTCCTCTTTGTCAACCTCTCTTCACATATACTCTCCATATGTCCAGACCATTTCAGCACACCCTTCTCGCCTCTCTCAACCATACTCTTCCTTTTATTATGCGTTTCTTACCTTATTATTACTCACTCAGTCAACCTATCTCACACCATATAGTGTCCTCAAACATTTTATTTCCAGCACTTGCATCCTCTTCTGAACATACCTATCTGCAGCCCATGTCTTACATCCATACAGTACCACTGGGACTATTATACCTTCAGACATTCTCAATTTTGCCCTCCCACATACTGATCTCTCTTTCCACACATTCCTTAGTGCTCCCGAATCTTCACCCCCTCACCCACCTTATGATTCACCATCACTTCCATAGTTCCATTCTCTGCCATGTCCACTCCCAGGTAACTAAAGCACCCGGCTTCCTCCAAGTTTGCTCCTTTTGGACTCTTACCCCAATTAACATATCTGTTTATACTGTTAAACCTAATAACCATGCATTTATTCACTTCACTCTCAACTTCCTCCTCCTACAAAATCTCCCAAAATCAGACACCAGCTTTTGAAGTTTCTCACTTGAATCTACCATCAGTGACACATCATCACTAAATAACAACTGACTCACTTCCCAGGTCCCCTTACACCATACAAACTGCATACTTACCCCTTTCTCCAAGACCCTTGCTTTTACCTCCCTCACCAACCCATCCATAAACAAATGAAACAGCCAGGGTGACATCACACACTCCTGTGGCAAAACCACCATCACCTGGAACCACTCACCCTCATGTCTACCTATTTGCACACACACCTTACTCTCTTGATAAAGAAAAAAACATCTTCACTGCTTCTACTAGCATTTCTTACACACCATATTCATAACACCTGACACAAGGAATTTCAGTGAACCCTATCCTATGGTTTTTTCAGATCCATAAATGCCATCCACAAATTCTTCTGTTTCTCTAAGTATTTCTCACACACACTCTTCAAAGCAAAGACCTGACCCATACACCTTCTTAACACTTCTGAAGCCTCAATGATCCTACCTAGTCTGATGCACCCTTACAATCTCCACTCTTCTATACAAATTGCTAGTTACACTTAACAAACTTTGCTTCTGTAATTTGAATGCTAACCTCTGCTCCCCTTGCCATTATACAGTAGTACTGTACATATATAGTGGCATTATAAATCTTTCTGCCAATCCATACATACACTGAAAATCCCAACTAACCAATCAACAATGCAGTCATTGCATTTCTTAAATTCAACTGCAGTACCATCCATTCCAGTTGGCCTGCCACATTTCATCTTATGCAGTACTTTCATCACCCTTTGTTTCTTCACTAAACCACTTGCCATGACACTCTCACTTCACATACCTCCCCAACCCAAATACCCTACATCTGCCACCCTATCATCATGCAAATTCAGTAGTCCTTCAAAATACTCACTCCATCTCATCTTCACCTTATCACTGCCAACTACCACTTCCCCATTAACCCCTTTACTGATGCTCTCATTTGTTGTTTTGTTTTTCTCACACTATTCACCTACTTCCAACACATGTTATTCTCCCTGAAGTTTGCTGATACTCGTTTACCCCAACTCTCATTTGCCCTCTTTTTAGTCCCCGCATCCTCCTCTTGACTTCCTGCTAGTTTTCTCTTGTACATTTCCCTGTTATTTGCACCTCTTCACCATAAGTACTGCCCATATACCTTCCTTTTCTCTCTCACTAGCAACTTTACTTTGTCATCCCACTGGTATTTACCATTTCCCACATGCCCATCTCCAACCTTCGAGTTTCCACACGACATACCACCAGTGTCTACCCTTTCCCATATCCCCGCCTCCTGTTTTCCAGTTTCCATGTGCTTCTCTTGAACATGCCAGCGCTGCTTCCCTAATTACTTCCCGTTTCTCACTCCCCTAATTTAGTTTCCCCTCAGCTTTTGCCATTCTCAACTTAATCTCTCCTGGTATTTCTTCACACAAATCTTTTCCAAGCTCACTTATTTTCACCACTCTCCTCTCACTCATATCATTTTCATTTTTCCAGATACCTTTACAAGTCTTAACTTGCTTCCATAAGAAATGTTTAGACATTCCACCAGCTGCTCATCCCAGCACATTCACATATTAGAGTACCTATTTTGCTTGCCTATCAATTAGTATGTAACCCAATAATGTCTGTGTACCATCTTTCTTACTCACTCATTTATAGTTATATATGTCTCTCTTTTTAAACCAGATATTCCCAGTCACCATTCCTTTTTTCATCACACATCTCTACAAGTTGTTCACCATTTCCATTTACCTTACTGAACACCCCGTGCTCCCATATTATAGTTTTGCATTTAAATCACTTATTACTATCACTAATACCCAGTCTCTTGCATTAGAACTGCTGACACTCACTCAGCTGCTGTTAAATCACTGGCTTTTATTCATTGTCCTTCTCGTGTCCAGGTATGCGCATAGCACTGATAATCACCCATCTCTCATAATCCACTTTCATATTTACCCACATCAGTCTAGCTCACTTCCTTACTCTTTTACACATTTCCACAACTCTTACTTCATCAGTAGTGCTACCCCTTCTTTAGCTTTTGCCCTCACACCAACACCTGATTTTACATGTAAGACATTCCCAAACTATTCTTCCCCCTTGCCACTGTGCTTTTTTTTCAGTCAGAGTCAGTATATCCAGGCTCATTTCCAAAACATACTCCTGACTCTTCTTTTTTCTCATCTTCATTTCATCCACACATTCAGACACCCCAGCCAGAGCCTTTCAGGAGGATGAGCACTCATTGCTTGGTATCTTCTTCTGTTCCAACTTATAGAAATTGAAATTTAAGAAGGTTAGGGTTTCCAGCCCCTTACCTCCCCCTCTGAGTCACCTTCTGTGACATGCATAAGATATGTGGGTTGAATTCTTTCTCCCCTTTTCCCTAATGCACCAGTCTGGTTCCCATTCATAAAGCACTCCTGATCCTTTGTAATGAAATTCCTTCTCCAAAAAACACTCATACTCATGAGACTACTAAAAAGATCGGCCACAAACCAACCACATTCCAAAACAGGAAAGTCATGAAAAACGTACACAAAATCCATCCAGGAACTACTGTCTACCCACTCCCGCTGACACAAGTAATGCAGTTGAAACCTTAAAGAACTGAACTTACAGTAAAGTTTTGGTTTATTGTGTACTTTGTATTTATGCTTTTCTAAAATTTCTTAGTTCTTCCTTCTTTACCTTGCAGTCCGTGTTCCTTGGTTTCTTCAATCTTTTACATGCTGACTCACTGCAGTGACTTTTACATCTCCAAACTACATTCCTGAAGTCTTTCATTGCATGACATTGCTGGTTGAACCATATTTCTAGTTATTTTGGTCATCTGCTATTGGCCACCATGGTTACCCATGGTCTAACCTTTTCATTATAGATTTCACAGAGTGTACATGAACAAATTTAGAATACCACAGTCAGAACAATGAAATCTCCCACAGATATGCTAATGTGAACTGGAAAATATAAAAAATTATCATCACATGTATTTGTTTGTTTTAAAGGTGAAGCTGCTAATTATTTGTTATGAGAGCAAACTTACTTCTGAATTAGCTACCTCCACTGTAGCATTGTCAAACTCCTCATACCAACCTATAGTGTTGTACGCTCACCCTACACCATCTTTTATTCATAGTGATTACTACATCCTCTGTTATTGAGTATTCTGCTCATTTATGTACTTTTCACAGTAGTTTGATGTCCCTTAGATGTCTATATTAGGAACTGGACGTTGAGAGGGGATCTGGAACATAAGCCCTCATTATGGAAACCTGTCTTTGCCTGGAACAGTTTAGCTCTAAATAATCATTTCTAGTAGTCCCCCTTTTATGGTGAGGGGGGCTTGTACAATGTACATAGGTAAGTTGTAACTGACAGTTGACTCGTTAGGTTATTCATCATCTTATATTTCTTATTTCTTATCAGAGTAGGATGCCAAATATAAAACCATCTGACATTTCATTTACCATACTACCTTTACTTCAGAGTCTAAACCACCAATAGAATTATGAGCTTATGTGGCACATAAGATATTATGATCATAAAGGTGGTTTTTCTTGGGTGAAGCCCACCAATGCACTCCACTGGTGTTGTAATTTTATGACAGATCAGGAAACTGTATGCTGTTCCATATATTAATATGGCATTGTCTCAGACTAATTTGTGAGGATTGAAAACTTTCAGAACCACTGTAAGGAATTAGAGGTATACAGAGCATTTGTCAAAATACTCTGCACGTTGATTTGCTTCTCACAAAAGTTAAATATTTGTCATTTGGTCGCAAAGATGAATGAAAATGTGTCAAAAATGAATGTTGCCAAAATGATAAGAGGTAAGGAGGAAAAGAATGTGTGATTGATTCAAATGAGTTTGAGGAAAGTGGCTATCTTTGAAAGATGTCTTAGAGCAGGGTTTTCAAACTTTTTCAAGCCATGGAACCCTCCCAGTTTCTCAGTAAATACCCCATGAATTTCCATCAAGCTTTCATAGACCATAGAGTTCCATGGAAACAATGTTAATAACCCAAACTAAGATGTAAGAGTGAAAAGCAATGTGAGTTTATTTAAAGTTAGTTACAGTCCATCAGGAGGGAAAATCTTCAAGTTTCTTATATTATTGTAACAGTGAAGGATCAGCATACAATATTCATGTCAATCGTACGGGTTGATTTTTATTCATATGTACCAACTTATGGTTCTTCTTTCTCATTATTTTCAGTTAGTTTTTAATCAGATTCACACATCCCCCAATTTTTAAAGGCTTCATATACAAAATCTTGCAGATATAAATAGAGATTGTATTTGCTAGCTTGGTCTATGAACAAAAATTTCATGATTACAAATATCCAAGCAAATTATTTTGAGGCTATTCCTGTTTAAAGATGTATTATGACCCTCCTAGAATTAGTAAAAAGTGCTCAGCTTCTAGTAGTTGTGCCAGTGACTTGAAAAGAAACAGAAAAAACTATCATTCTTGATATAAAACTGGGTATGTTGCTGTTATATGGCAGTGGATAAGGTCTTGGCAGTATCAGTAAAGAGTTTTGTTTTTTATTTTGTACATTAGTAAATGTTATATATGCTAGTTCTGTTAACATTTACAATGTATTGTGTGTTTTCTGTTATTCAAAACTAATCATAGGTATTCATTAATGTTTAGTACATTTTGGAGATTTTCTCTCCTGTAGGAATTTGTCTGCTGTATAATGGAAGTCATTGAAGAAATGAATGTTTACTAATGAGATATGGATTTGAGAATTGTTATTCAGGAATGTAAACCATTTGTAGATAGAGGTATGGATGAACTGATATGTTCAATAAGCATTATATTGCTTTCAACTGACACATCTAAGCAAAATAGACAGTGTTGGTGTTGCTGAGTTCATGAGATTTTCAATAGTTCATTAAATGATGCCCTTAATTTTCCATAGAACAAAAGCAGCTGGACACAGAAATCAACAACTTGCGTAATGGTCTTCGCAGCAAAGTCAATCACCTGAATGACTTGGAGTGTAAGGAAAAGACAGTCGGAACAAACCTGAAATCTCTGTCTCCAGAAGAATGGAATGCTGTTAGACAGGTCTTGGGCAAATAATGTTTGAAGCTTTTTCACTTAATCCTTCTGTAGATTTATGAAAATTAGTATGTTGTGTTTGTAACTTTTTTTAGTTCTTTTATCTCTCTATCTATCTACCTATCTATCTCTAATGCCTGTTCCTAATTGGAACTTCCTCAAGGGGGTGGCCATAACTGGTGAACTCCAGTGCCACTTCTTAGCCTTTAGTGCCTCACCCTTAACAAGGCCACTGGCAGAGGGCAACTTTAGCACAGTGTTTGCAGAGGCTCGTACCTAATGTTCCTACTGAATGCTACTACTTAATGCTCTTACTTACTGTTACTTTCTGTTTCTTCTACCTAATGTTCCTACCTACTACTTCTGTGTATTGCTCCTATCATTTTGCCAAAAGGCAAGGGTAGCGCCAGTGCTCACCGCTGGTAAATCTAGAGTGATGTATTATGTTTGACAAGGACAGTTTGTATGTTTGTAGACAGAATGCCAATAGTCCATGTGTGGATAAGGCAGAAAGAAAAGACAGCTACCTGGGTCTGAGGAGTGCAAATTGACAACCACTGTCACTAACCCTCCTGACACCCAGGTGGGTAGCAGTGGTAATATACCTCCCTGGTTGTTGGCTGCCTACCAACTACTATCTACTTCTTTAGTTCTTGTTCCATAAGGAAACAGAAGAAAGACAAACATTTTTCATAATCAATTTTTTTTTATTTCTCAAAAAAGGATGATTGAGAAATCATATTATAACACTAAAGACAATGAACCAGGAATATTGTAGATGGCAGATAATCATTGAATTATTTGAAATGTGTATGTTCTTCACTATATACTTGCAAACTACTTAATATAAGTTTTGTTAAACAAACTCCCAAAGGCTTAAAGTTGTATTTAGCTGTAATAAAGATTTCATATTACATTACTGAATATCTCTTAAGAGAGGATCATATCATTTACCTAAATCAAGGAAAAACCATGAAAGTGAGAGATGGCATTTTTTCAGGGAAAAGAGGTTGTGTGTAACAAACTTTTTCTGCAAGAGAGTAAGCTCCGTTTTAAACAAATGAGAAAGCCGAATGTATTGTTTGTATCTGCACCACCAGAAGCCATTTGATGTTGCCCAACTTAAGAGGATGGTGAAGAAACTGGTCTCCAGACATGAATGAGGGAAAGACTCCTTTGATGAATGAATTATCTTATTGGAAGCAAACAAAGGATGCATGTCAGGGAAACCTTCTTGAAATGGGTTGAGGTCACCAGTGTCATGTTTCAAGGTTCTGTTTTGGGAGCATTGGTGTATTTGATATGCACAAATGACTTGCCAGAAGGACTGGATCTGAACACATTTGGTGATGATGCCAAAGTCATGAGGGAAGTACATTGGGACTAAGATAAACTCTAAAAGTTAGTTTGATCCATGGATGAAATTTAGCCAGAGTAAATATAAAGTAATGAGAATTGAGCAAAATGAAAAAATACCTCTATATGATTACACTGTGTAACACAATTTTTGTTCCTGGGTAGTAAGTGCTATTTACTAATTGCTTATGCATAAAAAGTGGAGAATAAAGCTATTATTCCCTTCAAACTTTGCTTTTGTGACCAGGAAAGCAATATTTTGAAAATTACCTATTTCTAATTGGACAATGGGCCAATTTGCACATTTTTATTCACATAAAGTCAGAAAAACATCTTATGAATCAAAATTAACACATATGTACACTAACGTTAAACAAATAGGATTACAAAAGATTTAGAAATGAGTAGGTTTTTGAGATTTACGATTGTACTTTAAATCACTTTCACAAATCAGACCCCAAATATAATTCTTGTTTTCATTATTTGTTCCTTGGTAGAGGCGTTCAAAGTCTACTATATCCGGGTGGTAGTGCTCGCCTTGCTCCTCTGAGTGTGCTCCCATGTTCTTGAATTTATCAGGATGAGTGTCAAGGATATGGACTTTGAGGGATATCCTGCAGCCCATTTTGCCGTAATTCTTCACCATAGTCTCAACCAGCTCCACATAGTTTCGGCATTGGGAATGCCCAGGAAGCCCTGAACCACTGCGACAAAGCTGTACCAAGCTGCTGTCTCCATCCTAATGAACTTCTTGGGAAATTCCGTGCACTCCAGGATCTTTATCTGTGGTACGATGAAGATGCCGGCTGTGACCTTTGCCTCAGACAGTTTAGGGATGAAGTCTTGAAGGTACTTGAAGGCTGCAGACTCCTTATCTAGAGATGTGACAAATTGTTTCTTTAAGGCCTAATTTTATGGGCAGTGATGACATCAACACCCTCCAGGTGTCCACCAGTGGCTCCCACTTCACATTCATCCCCACAGAGAATTCAGTCTGGTGTGGCCAGTCCTGCCTGTGGTAGTGCGCTGCGGTGTCCCTTCTGTTCCAAAGGCAAAGACAGCAGGAAAACTTGGTAAAACTGCTTTGGAGACCTGTTAGGAATGCCACTATTTTGAAGTCTCTGATGACCTTCCAGTTGTACTCATTATACTTCAAGGCCTTCAAGGCATCTAGCAAGGTCGTGACACTGTTGTATTCTTCTTTGAGGTGCACTGAGTGAGTCAGGGGAAGAGGTGGATACTTATTCCCATTATGGAGCAGCATGGCTTTGAGGCTCCTGGATGAGCTGTCAATAAAGAGGCACCACTCGTTTGGGTTACAGGTGATTTTGATTGCCTTGAACAGACTGGTTACATTGTGGCAGAAGCACAGCCCATCTTGACAGGTGAAGAAGCTGGAAAAACCTAGGTGATGCTTCCTCTGACCTATGACTTGCACACTTTCATCCAACAAGTTCCACTGCTTGAGCCTAGATGTCAAAAACTCGGCATTGGACTTTGTTAGACTAAGATCTCTGATGAAGTCGTTGAGATCTTTTTAATTGGGGAAGTATGGGTTTCCCTCCTCAGCTGCAACTCTGAAATTGTAATATGGATCTACAACATCTTCCTCCCCCTCTGACTTGCTGCTCTGTTCTGATGATGGTTGCTCTTTCTCTGGAGGAGTGGGTTTGGGGAGCTCAGGGCTGTGTGACACCAGGGCAATGGATGATGGAAGGTCTGGATACGTGATAGCAGGTGCATTCTTGCCAGTCCGACGTTTGGAAGGGTCCACCATGCAGAAGTAGCAGTTGCTTGAGTGGTCAGTTGGTTCCCGCCAAATTCTTGGGATAGCGAACGTCATGGCCCTCTTTTCCTCTCTTTACCGTCTTGCAAAAGAACAATATAGAATTTTGATTATGAAGAAAATTATATATTTGTTTATAAATTTATTTCACCCGTGACTAATGTGTAAGAGATTCTTTCAACATATTCCATGTGTGAATTTTTTTCAATGACATTGAAAATTTGAAAAAAATTAAAATGAAAGAATTTTAGATTTTAAAAATTCTGAAAAAGTTATAACAAAATTCCACCATCTTAATGAGCAATGTAGACAAATTTAACCTAAGTAAATGCAAAGTAATAATGATGGGACACAATGAAAGAAAGCCTCAATACAAGTATTATCTAATGAGAAATAAGCTGTAGGACTCTGTGTATGAGAGGGACTTGGCATTTGACATAGTTCCTATCCTGTTGTTTGAGCCCCACCTTAGTAGAACAGTAAAGGAGACAAAATGTCTGCTCGCAAATATTAGAATTGTATTTAAGTACATAGTTAAAGAATTATTCAGTAAATATCTTAAGTCTGGCCACCATACTTACACAAGTACAAAGAAATAACAGTGAAGGTCCAGAGGAGTGCAACAAAGGTGCACTAGAATTAAGAGAATAGAGTTTAAAGGGGTAGCTTAAACACAACATTGAAGTCTCTTAACCAGTTTGATGATGATGACAGTAAACTGTTCTCCAAAAGGTGCAAAGATAGAGTAACAAGAGTCTTCAACACTTTCATGCACCATGATGTGAATGCTGCAATGATTTTTATAGTCTAGTCCAATTTACACCTGATGTGACTGTTACATCACTCAAAAGAAGAAAAATTCCTAAAATTGAGTACTCCTAACTGATTTATGAAATTCTGGTGTGTCATTCTTCGAAGCTTACTCTCTCATGGATTTTAACTCTATTGAGATACATGGCTACCATATGAAATATGCATCAGTTACCTGCCAACAGCCTTGCAAGAAGGTACTGTGTGCTAACCCTTTAAAAATTTCCTCTCGTCCCTCTCACACAGTCCCATCTTTCATTATGCAATAATACTCTAATGTAAAATTGTTTCTAAAATGTTTATAAAGTGTTTTATGATGTATTTTCCTATATTTCCCTAGTTCAAACATGTAACCATCATTTGTGTGTGAACTGCTGTTGTGTCTTGCAATGAATGCCCCTCTGTACCTACAGTGAATGTCTCATCCCTCTGTAGAAGTGATGCAAACTGTTGTGAAGTGTTGTCATAAAAGTGTGTGTTATAGAACTATATGTTTGGACTCTTAAACCATAACATACCATACTTTTTCAACCCTTTTACAATGCCCTGCTATGTATGTGCATTTGGCCACCATGTGGTTGATGCTATAGATGATAAGCTTGAAGATGCCTTAGCATAGTGTGAATCAAACTCTTAGTGTGAAATATGCTATGCAGAATCTGGTGACAGTGACTGTATGCCTGAGTCTTTTTTGTGGGCTTCTAGCTGTTCTTCCCAGTGTTGTGGGGATACTGCAGGGCAGACAAGTGGCACTGTGCAAAACTTTTCACTTGCAGCCTCTTCTCCCCTGCCACAGTCAAATGGTGCAAAGCAATTGCAACATACTATCGCTGCTGCCCACCCTACAATACTCCATGCAATTCTTTCAGGCATATAACATTGCACTAAAATGTAAGATTGTTGCAGAATATTGATATGATATTACAAAATGATGTTGTTGTATACTATGTAACACGCCAGTATTTTGTTTAACAGTACACTACATGGGGATGGATTTTTTCTAAAAATACAGCCAAACCATATGTGCTAGTAAAATTCTAGGACACCCTTAACAAATGTAGACACTTATACTAACCAAAGGAATAATTAAAAGAGAGGGAAAATTATACAAAAAAAATGGTGAAACCCAAAAAGAGTGAACAATTTGAAAAAACCTATAACCTTTTGTTTTATTTCAGTTTACCACCTTTAATATTACCCACAGCTAATTCTATTTTTTTTTTCTTTTTTTTCTTTTTCCATTGGAGGCTCATTACAGACAAAAAAGTCCACATCAAAGGCAGGTCTTAACTGAAATGCAGACAGGTTAATGAAAGGGAAAAAGAAGAGACAGGGGAAAGTATTTATGAATTTAGGAGGAAGTAAAAGACCTGTATTTTAAAATGTGCCAGGTCATGGTTATAGGGAAAGACATGAGAGGGTAGAGAGTTCCAAAGCTTTGAGGTGATGGGAAAGAAAGAGTTGTCAAAAAGCCCATCATTGAGTTGCCAATGCCACACAGTAATCGTGTGATGAAATAGCTTGCCGGGAATTGTTTGGTTTAGCAACCAGCTCTCAAGAGCAAAAACCAAAGTACTACCTATAGAAGAGGGAAAGTGAACCAACATTGTGGTGCAAGGCAAGCGAGGCAAGTTGTGAAGTTAGCTTGGGAGAGTTTATAAATTGGACCACTTTTGACTCAACTCTGGCAAGTAATGATTCAGAGCAGAGCCATCCATACAAGGATGGATCAATCTTTTGTATATACAGAGCAACTGTACGGAAGAAAAGAAATTTCGATGTCTTAACAGGACTCCCAGTTTCTTAGAAGCAGACTTAACTATTATAAAGCATAGAAATGTCTGCTTTTTCATTATATAACACTTCTTGTGCTCACTTGTTTTTTTGTTACTAAAACATTATTGTATTGAAAACTAATATTCATGACTTCATCAACAACATTTTTTTAATTTTTCTGGTGTCATGTGAAGGAGCAACCTATTTTGTACGGAATGTATTTGATTTCATATGAAATACTAAAATTGGCAGCTGAAAAACCTATCTGAAGAATAAAAATTCAGCATGACTCTTCCATGCCAGGAGGTCACAACTAACCCTATGCTTAAGTGGGGCAGTGCTTGAGGGTGTTAGAATGAAATCAAGCAAAAATCTTGATAGAAGGGATGTAAGAAAGTGGATAAATGGAATACTTTGAGTGATTAGATTGCAAACAGAAGTTAGAAAATTGTATGGCAAGACAAAAATTTTGAGAGCTGAGGTCCCCATGAGGTTAGAGCTCCTTCACCATACCATACAAAACAGTTATTTACACACAGACAGAGTGTCTCCTGCAGCTCAGAGGTCTACCTTGCTTAAGATTTGGTTGGTTTTCAGTTCACCATGCCTATTTAGTACAAATGAAAGGTGGATATGGAGTGTGAAAGGGCCCTTGAATGTAATAGCTTTTGAATGCAATGTTGCACTTTCCCAGTGGGAGGAATGTGATTACAATTTGGAGGAAAGAGTAGGAAATTCAAATCAGATATTCAAAGTTTTGCCATTTTTTGGTAAATCAATATCTTTGAGTGATTATTTGAAAAATTTCCAAAGAGAAGTTGGTGTTTGTAACTATCAACTAGTGAATAGGGAAGTTTATCAAATGAATACAAGTAGGTAGTGTAGCAGTGAGTAGAAAAGGGCAATACATTATTCATAACTAATGGGCAATACCACCAGCTGATGAGCTTCAGTATGTACTTCTTGATAGATTTTTTTTTATGCTATTACGCTAATCGCAGTAAGTGTTATTCATAGAAATCTGGGAGCAGTGTAAGACCTTAGGTATTACATGAACCAGCCAAACAGGTATCCATAAGCCAGAGTAAGGAAAATATACAGTAAAGCCAGACCAAGACAGGAAAGCATGTAACAAGCAAGTACACACAAGCAAAGCTACACAAGAGTCTTTAAACTTGATTTTTAGATAAAAAATAGATTCAGAGAAGAGACGGCATCAAGATTAAATACTTGTAGATGGATCCAGTTGTTGGAAGCTAGAAAGTGAGGGTTTTACAAAGTATGAAAATAAAGACAGAATTAGAGATGAAACCTTAAACTTGATGAATGTATTGGAAAAAAATCAGAAGTTAACAAAGATGATTGCTGAAGTAATGAACTTGAGGAATCAAATCAAAGAGCATGAAAAATGTCATGAGATGGGAGAGGAGTTAAGAAATTGAAACAAATAGTCAAAGACCATGAACACTACAAAGACAGTGATAACACCCAAGAAATACAACCCATAATAATAAAACTTCGTTGTACCAACTCTCGCATAATCCACATCTACTATACCAACTCTAGCATAATCCATATATACATACCTTCTCCCTCCAGATACCCAACCAGATATACTTCCTAACTATAAGACCTAACCAGCATACTCAACACTTATCTATTTTATGGAGACTTCAGTGCCCAAAATCCCACATAGTTCAACACTTTCCCCCAGGAACCTTCTAGGTGATTTATTTATAAACCAACTGCAACATCCCAATATCCTCAACCTACACAAACTAGTCAACCAGACTCCTAACCCACCACTACTCAGCTAACCCTGCCGAACATCACCTGCTCACCACTGCTACACACATGGATATCTTAAAGCACACTACACAAACTGTCTCTTGACCACGTGCCCATCCTGAGAACACCACCTGTTTCACTCAATTCACACAACCTTCAAAAAGACTTACATGAATTACAAGAAGACACACTGGCCAGCCTTCACTCAGTTCATGGAAAGAAAGCTTGGAAACTTAAGTATAGGTGATTTCCCATCCCTAATGTCTTTAAACAAACCAACAACAAAAAAAAAAGATACATCACAATGACATAGAAAGAAATATAACCCAAACAAGTTATATATCTTATACATTGGCGGATGCAGGGAGGGGGGGGGTTAACCCCACCCCACTTTGAAAAGCAGGGGGTTCAGGCCCCCATTTTGTTTAGACTACTTGTATAGAACTGCAATATACTGCAAAGTCGCCTTCAGGCCACTAGCTTCTGCTCCAGTAAACCCCCCCCCCCTTATTTTTAGAACGTGTCGCCGTCTGTGTTGTAAAAGAAACTAGCTTCGACAGAACCATAAATCAACAGAAATCAGAATACATATCCAAAGTCTACGACAGAACCATAAATCATCAACAGAAATCAGAATACATATCCAAAGTCTAAATAACACCATTACCAACATTATCACATAAAGTCAAACTACAGGTGGCACTCCTTCCTCAGCACAGTGAACCACAAGACCCACAGCAACCAACACTACAGCATTTCAAAGAAGATCCAGCCCCTACTCGTGAAACATTTATGATTCATTCCAGTAACACTCCTTTTCCCAAATAACGCACAAACGTACTTATGAGACACTACTCAGTAAATCAGCCACTGACCAACCTCACCCCTGATTAGGATAGCCATGAAAAACTTTCACAAAATCCATCCAGTAATATCTACCCGCCGCCCTTCACTTCTTCTGACACAAGTAGTGCATTTAAAGCCTTAAAGAATTCTCTTGTTACAGCCCCTGACAACATATTAAACTTTCATATGAAATACTTTGACCCATTTGCAATTTACGCACTTACAAACATCTTCAACCACTCCTGTCTGCACAACAACATCTCTAACATCTGGAAACTTGCTAACATAGTGTAAGGGTTCACTAATATTCAGTTCACTAGTTATAACTTAGTTGTACGGGTTCACTGATATCCGTTTCACCAATTA